>APFE031598061.1:14334-76654 GCA_000404065.3 Pinus taeda
ATATACAGATACATTTATTAATAAACAAATACATTTAGTTAAATTAACAAATGAATTCTTTTAATATATTATTTACCTGATTTAGCTTATTTCTAAGAATAATAATAATTAAATAAAACAAGAATATTAGTGGTTTGACTAGGGTCATTACGTCAAAAAATTAGCCGTTGGCAATATAGCTGTTGGAGTCTCTGCACATTCTATTTAACAAGCTAAGTTGGATTGGTTCTTCAACTTGCCCTGATGATGAACCACACTAGTTGGTTCGAAAGGCGTTGACAAAAAATTGTTTATGTGATTTCGCCAAAAATTCTCTAAACAATAACAATTACTTCTTATACACCATCTTTAAGAATGTAATTTCTTGCCTCGCAACGTTTTATTGACTATGGCTAGTTTGCCACACTTTTCCTTTTATCCTAAAAGATTGAATTATTTGAAACTAATTCACTTTCTTCTTAGTTAATGAAGAACGAGAAATCCTTTTCAGCCTAATGGGGTTATTTAAAATCTTTCGTTTTGGCCTAAATTTGATTTTCGATATATTTGCCACAAGCATAACTCGTATCAACAACGTAGTTTGGTGGAGTCAAATTGTTTTATCAACAAGTTAATTCCATTAAATTCAGTCTACAACTTGAAAAAGTGTATATAAAAGAGTGATGATTAAATATAGGTTTCAATTTAGATAACACATCATTTCTTTTATGATCCCTCCATTTTTTTTGGTTTAAAAAATTATATTTATTTTTTTTAATGACTAAAAATAAGTTTTTTGTCCGGAGAAAATTAATCCAAAGTCAATCATGGTAATTAATTTATATATAAAAGGATTATAATAAAAAAACAACAAAAACAAAATTAAATTAAGAAAAGTTTTTTTGCTCAAAGTTAATTATGTGCAATTCAATTTATATCTAAAAAGAGTATTATAAAAAATTTAAAACAATATTATAATTAAGAAGAGTCTTTTTAGTAGAAATTACGTAAGAGAAAATTTTGCCAACAAAATTACAATTAAGAAGAGTCTTTTTTGTAGAAATCACATAGGATAGGAGAAAATTTTGCCAACGCCTTTAGAACCTGCTAGTGTGGTTCATACAATTTTCAATTTAAACCAAACACCAATTTTTATAAAACTCTTACATTCACGAGAAAAATATATTCTTACAATTTTTTTCTCAGTTATTCTTCTTCATAATGCTAACTCATAAAATTGTTAATTGACCAAACCATTACACATGATAATGAAAAGTGCATCATTAACATAACAAGAAATCCCTTATGCTAACTCAGAAAATTATTAATTAACCAAACCATTACACATGATAATTAAAAACACATCATTTGTTTGGAAAGAAATCCAAATTGAAATATCTATATTTATATTAACTATTAATTTACCAAACCATTAAACATGATAATGAAAAGCACATCATTAATATGACAAGAAATCCAAATTGGAATGTATATATTTAACTTTATGTGGAATAGTGGTGAAATAATGATATTTTTTTTACATTGAATCACATGTTTAACATCATACTTCATGTCATTGTGATCACTGATTAAATCACATTATCAAGTGCTAAATCACATTATCAAGTGCCAACAGATCAAATATTTCGAGGTGTGAACTTTTTCTCAAGTTTTGCACTAAAAAAAGGTGATCCCTCTTAGAACTTGATAGATCTGAGTTTCAGATGGATCTATGCTAGTTTTTATATACATACATACCATATATAGATTGGATCCATATCTCCCTCTCTCTCCCCTTCTCTTTCTCTCTTCCCTCCATCTTTACTTTCTCCATCTCTCCCTTATCACCCTCTCTCTCTCCACCTTTCTCTCTTTATGTATTTCTTCTTCCCTCCCTCCCTCTCTCTTTTTGTTTCTCTCTTCCCTCCTGCACTACTCTCTCCCTCACTCTCTCTCCATCTCTTCCTTATCACCCTCTCTCTCTCCAACTTTGTCTCTTTATGTATTTCTTCTTCCCTTCCTCTCTCTCCCTCCCTCTCTCCTTATATCTAAGTCCTCTCTCTTTTCCTTCCTCTTTCTCCCTTTCTCTCCCACCTCCCTATGTCTCTCTCCCCCATCACTCTCTCTCTTTCTATCTTCCCTCACTCTCCCCTTCTTTCCCCCCTCCATCTCTGTGTCTCCCTCTCTCTCTCTCTTTTCCTTCTCTCCCACTCTCTCTCCTCTTATTCTCTCTCTCCACCTCTATCTCTATGTCTTTGTTCTTCCCCCTCTCTCTCCCCTCTAACTCCATATCTCTCTCCATCACTCTCTCCTTCTCTCTCTCAAGTCCTACTTCTATTTATCTCCCACCTCCCTCTATCTTTCCCACATCTCTCTCTCTCTCTCTACCCTCCAACTCTATCACTATCTCCCTCCCTATCTCGTTACCTTTCTACCCCTCCATCTCTCTTCCCTTTCTCTCCCTCTCTCCCTCACCTTCTCTATGTCTTCCTCTTCTCCTCGCTCCCTCCCTCTCTCTCAATCTCTCCCTTGTCACTCCCTCTCTCTCTCTATCTATCTCTCTATGTCATTGTTCTTACCTCCCTATCTCCCCCTCTCCAACTTCATCTCTCTCTCCCTCCCTGTCTCATTCTCTCCCTCACTTCCTCTCTCTCCCCATTCTCTCTCTCTCTCTCCACCCTCCACTCTGTCACTATCTCCCCCCTCTCACCTTCTCTCTCTCTTTCTCCCCCTCTCTCCATATGATCCAGAATTGTCACTCTATGTACTCAATGATATATGTAATGTCTAATATATTTTACATTTTAAATTTTTATTGTGATATTAGTTAAGATTTTTGGGCATATGGTATTGATAAGCCATGGTAAAATAACGAAACCTATTTACAAGTTACTAATATTCATGATAAAGGGAAGATGGATCCCATGGTTAAGAAACTTGCTCTATTGTAAGTTTCTTGTAAGTATTAAGTTTCTACATGCTCATTAATAAAACTTAAATATGGCTATGGAACCATTATTAGTCCCTGTCAAGGCAGGCAAGAGCCTAACAATCGATTTGTCTATTGACCACTATTAGTTTAGAGTTGACCAATAAAGAATTTAATTTGATATATATATATAAATATATAATATATATATATTATTATATATATATATATATATATATATATAATATTAATATATTAAAAAATAATAATTTTAAAACATTTCAATGGACCATAACTTATTGCAATTTTTGCACAATATAATGCCAGGTGGATAATTAACTTACATATTTGATGCAATAATTTATGGATATGGTTGCAATATTCATGCATGATTTTTAGATATTTGTGTAGTGATCTTTTATTCTTAAGCTTTGTAAGAAAACAATCAAAATATAAAATATTCAAGCAAATAACATATTTACCATTAATTACTTCCAAGTTCCCACCATATTTAAGCAAGTCTTTGCATAAAAAAATGGCTAAAAATAAGATGTAAAAAATATACTTACATGAGTTACTTCCCACCATTATGTATGTTTTCTTCAACACTTATGTATTGTAAATGTGTAGACTTAGTAGTGGTTACTACCCACCAAAATTTATGCGAGTTCTTCTTGCATAAATAATTTACTTATCCACCTCACATCTCAAAGCAAAACTGTAAGATGATTGTTTATCCATCATTATTAATTTAACATTGACCAATATAACTTATAATTATCTATGCAATTTTTCCTAGAGCATAATTTGCAAGTTGGAATGGCTGAGCTACTTTTTCTATTTTTTTGATTGAGACAACATAGAAATCTTCTATTAACTTTATATACACATCCACCCTTATAGTGAATTATAAAGTACCTCTAACTTAATAATATAAATAAATCGGCAAGGAAATGGTGATTGCTTACTCGCAGAAAGCGTAGGTTTTGCACGGTAAGTACAGCTATTTAATACTCTGACCATTTGCATGAAAGCCACGGTACTCACCCAAGCAAGTAATCATATCAGGATGACTTTGTTTACCTAGGCTGGAAAGTTATTTTTTATTAAGATGTGGTAATATTCTTTTTTTTTAAATTGATTATAAGTGTGTTTGAATAATTTTTAATAATAAAAATATATTTAACCTTATAAAAAATTTAAAACACCCAAAATCCTAAAATTTCTATTGGATTTTAGCAAAAAATTATACTTGATTTTTCATTATTTCCCAATTAATTTATAAACTCTTTAGAATACTCTTATCAATATAGATGTCACCAGATTGCAATGGTGGGTTAATATTGTAGAAGGTGCCACAAGTGATGGAACCTTCCATGAAATTAAGCAGTATGCCCAACAGAATGCAGCTTGAAATGAAAACTCTGTTAATAAGCGAAGGGTTTCTCCCTACACGAAATTATTTCTTTTGAACAGCCAGCAAATAAAGTGGATCAAAAGAGCCAGCGCAGAAGATAACTGGATCAATACGATGAAATTATTTTAAAAGAGCGCACAATGGAAGGCATTAAGGCTGCGTTTTAGAGATTTTGGAAGATTTTGGAAGAAATCAATGCCACGAGGATTACTAACCTGAAATCGCTCGATTGAGAATCCAAGATTACAAATATCACAGGCCAATGGTGAAGGGAGTTTTTTGCGGCACAAATTGGTGAATTTAATGGGATTGCAGATTATAAAATGTTTTGGAATCATATGGATAGGATCGAAATCAATTCTCTGTCAAATTTATTTTTAAGTTGGTTAAAAAGTTCTTGTTAAATGTTTGGTTCTTTGTCGTTTAATTTTCTTTAGATCTATTAAGATCAAATTCTATCTCATAATTTAGATGGTTTTGCGGATTTTTCATAAAAAAAAAAAAACCAAACCAACCAACAATTACTATAGTAGCCAGGCCCAAACAAACCAACCAACAAACACTTACTAGAGTGGCCCAGCCCACTTTAGGGCAAGACCCTCATGGTATTATTATATATACCCCTCTTCCCTCTTTTTTACTCGAATCGCTCATATTCTCCATAACTCAGGGGAAGAGAACAGAAATCTCATCTGATTACTATTATTTTGAGGCGTTTCGTATCTGAGGAAAAACGAGAATGGCCCAGGGAAGAGGCAATGCAATGGCAGTTAACAAGAATGTGGTGGTGGGAGGTATGCTCCTCCTCTGTGTTCTTCAATGTGTGCATCTTGTTGAAGGGGCTACCTACGTCGTTGGGGGTAGCAAGGGCTGGAATTTGGAGGCCAGGACATGGCCTGATGGGAAAAAATTCAGGGCCGGTGACATTCTGGGTAAATTCTAATCTCTACTTTCATTTCTTTTCTTTTTATTGTTGGTTATTACAGGTATATGAGTGTGTATGAATATTTGATAACGAGGGCATGGGTCAAATGAACGCAGTTTTTAATTACAATACGACAGTGCACAACGTGGTGATAGTGTGCGCCGAAGCGTACCAGAACTGTAGCACTATAGGATTGACTCTCACTTCTGGTAGCGATAAAGTTCCTCTGTGGAAGGGCGTCAATTACTTCATCTGTGGTAAGCCCGGTCACTGCGCTGCCGGAATGAAGATTGCAGTTTCCGCGACTTAAGTCCCACTCTGCTGATACATATACTATATATATATATAAATAATGCTGCGCTATAATCCGCGGTTTCCCCTCCATGCCTCTCTGTATATAAAATGTGTTTATCTCCATTTAGCAGAATTGGAGCTCAGTATGTGGGTGTCATGTACTGTGAATTCTGATCGATTAGTGAGAATGATGTAGACCTCTTAACAAATCTTGTTGGCTTCAAATCTGTCATTGGTTTTGTGTGACGTCTGACAGGGACAGGCTGCACCATAATCGGTATTGAAATTTGTTGCATACAGTTTGAATTCCATTCCATTGTCTCCGTACCTTTCAATGAGTTAAATTAGTGCCATTCCTTACTTTAAGGAGGGTTGTTAAAGAAACCTTTCAATGAGTTAAATTAGTGCCATTCCTTACTTTAAGGAGGGCTGTTAATTTCTTTACCGCTGGGTTTAATTTTTTGAAATGGTTTGTTTGTATTGATTAAGCGCTGGGTTTAATTTTTTGAAATGGTTTGTTTGTATTGATTAAGTTCAAGGAGTTATGTGGTTCAGAGAATTTTGGATGTTAGTCATTGGGTTATTAATAAAAATATTAAGACCATTCATATGATAAAAAGTAAGCACTTATAAATTCTGTTTTATACACGATATTGTTTCTGCTCTTGTTTAATCATAAATCATCACTATCCCAAAAAAACATTTATGTCACAAAAAGTAATCACGCATAAATTATGCTCCATAACAAAAGAACGTCTTTGCTCTTGCTTAGTAATTAAATCTCTAATTATTAAAAAAAAGTTAAAACCATTGACGTGATAAGAAATAAGCACCCTTATATTATGCCCGATAACAGGGGACTCTCTGCTCTTGCTTAATAATTAAGTCATTACTTTCCCAAAAAAAATTAAGACCATTCACATGATAAAAAGTAACGTTCATAATTTCTGCCCCATAAAAGGAACGTCACTGCTCTTGCTTAATCATTTAAGTCATTACTATCTCCAAAAAAAAATTAAGCCCATTCATGTGATAAAAAGTAAGCACTCATAAATTCTGCCCCATAACAAGGGGCATCTCTGCTCGCTCTTAGTCATTAAATTATTACTGTACCAAAAAAAATGAAGACCAATCATGTGATAAAAGTAAGCACCAATAAATTCTGTCCCATAACAAGGGATGTCTCTGCTCTTGCGTAGTCATCGTGTCATTACTGTACCCAAAAAAAAATTAAGACCATTCATGTGATAAAAAAAAAGTACCCATAAATTTTACCTAAGTAACAAAACAGTTTCTGGCAGGAAATTTTAGTGGTATTGGGGTCATAGAAAATGGGCGCAAATTTTAGTGATGTCAGGTCACAGAAAATTACTACAATTGACATTATAAAAAGTAAACACCCATAAATTCTGTTATGAAATCTCATAACCCGGAATGAATATCTAGGCTTTTGCTGAGTCATTAAATCATTACCGTCAAAAAAAATTAGGACCATTCTGACAGCTTCTGGCAGAAAATTTTAGTGGTGGTGTCGCCGTCATAGAAAATGACAGAAAATTTTAGTGGCGTCGGTTCGCATAAAATTACGACTTGCGTTAATAAAGTGATAGATTCAATGAGTCTGATTGAAAAAATATTCATTTTGATTTATTTCTTTTTCAGTAATATTTATTGATTTAAGTAATTTTCATATCATAAACAAATCCATTCAATAAAAATATAATTTTAATTCGAAAATAAGCTTCAGTCATTTATTAAAAATTATCCGCAGGATAAACGGTTGATATTTGAATTTATCTGCATCAAGTAACGTGATCATTATACATTACATAAACCAAAAAGAATTTCAATATTTTAGTGAAACGGGGTACCGAAAGTCCAAAACCAGCCATTTCCACCCATGAACAACAACATTGATGGTTGTAATAACATATATTGATGGTTGTAATAATATATATTAGTGCCACAAATTTCATTGTCGCTATGCTATGCTATGATATATATATATATATATAGAAATTCCCTAATATTCAATGAAATTCGCTTATGGATGGCAATGGATGTTTTTGGACTTTGTAATATGTCATGCTTACAATTATATCACGTCACACTTCTTTGATATTAGTGAAGAGTGGAGCCTTCTCAAAGGACAGTGATTTTGGATAGTGCGGGTTGGAGTATCTATGTTGTGGATTTAGTGGGGTTATCAAACGTTTTTGTTTTATTGAAATATCTTTTTGGGGATAGTTATTTAAACATTTAAGTTTTCATGATTTGAGTTTTAATTTAATTTTAATTATTATTTAATTTTTTATTTTTTTTCATATTTTTTTTAGAAATTTGGTAGGAATGGTGAAAATTATAATTTTGGGTTGCATAGCTTATACAACTTAAATATTTTAGAAGTTTTATTATTCTGGGGACTTTTAAAAGTTTTTTAAGATGTACAATTTATTTGTGTATTCAAAATTTTTTGGATCATTTGAATTATGTAAATGGTATAACTCAAACTTGTGGTTCTAACAAATCTCTATTAGATTTTGGGAAAAGTTGATAGAAAATATGCTCAAAAAAAGAGCTATAACATAAAAGAATTAGAGTACAAAGTATGAGCATTGTCTAACAAGTTTTGATATTTTTGGTTGGGATCGGATTGATAATTTTGAGCTAGATCATGATCTTTCATTGTTTAAAAGGCAAATTGAACATGTCTTTTTATAGTGCTCAAGGTAAGTTTTTCAAAATTTTAAATAAACTTCACAACTTTTTGATGATCACTAGCATGCACATCCACATTCAACAAGGAAATAAGGAAATACACATTTGAGCCACTTGTAACTCAATCCCTCCTAACATGTCTTAGTATATTATCACTATCTCTTTTTACAACTTTATCCTTTTGCTCTTCATACCATTTTCGACCATTGTTGTATTTTAGTATCTCCTTTCATTCCTAGGTTTATATACTCTAACTTAAGCACATATGCTTCCTACTACTTTAACTTTAATATAGACTAGTACTACCATTGCTCCATAGGTATATTAAATTCAAAATCATTGCTAAATTTAGACAACATTTGTAATTAATTTTTCCTGTAACTAAAGATATTTATAATTGTGCAAATCATTTCATAGATCATGTTCCTTCAATCAATGTCTCTTTTGTTCCTTTGTGGGCATTTTGAATAAAGCTAGCAACTTCAAACCATGGTTGAACCAAGGTATGAAATAAATAATGCTCCTTTAAATACTCTTTCCAATCAAAATATTATTTAAAAGCAAGCTACCAAAACCCATCTAATTGGGCCTAATTTCAATCTCTTTCCTTCCTATATAATCTAGTTTCTACTACTTTCCACCTAATCTAAAGCTTCAAAATATTGAATAATCTTTCTTTGTATTTCCTCTTCAAGTGAGGGGAAAGTAGTCGGACTATTAGTTTTTTGCTCCACTTAAATCCTAGTTTGTAAATACATAACCAATCGAACTATTGGCATGTTGATGCATGGCACAAAGTTCATGTGGATAGATTGAAAAGTTGAATGATGAATCATGTAGAAGCCATGATTATGTACACCATTACACATGAGCAAAATCATCCCTTGTGAATTCTTACATACTCATATTACAGAGACAATATAGGTAAAGATAAGTTCCAATGGATAATTACAATTTCCATGAACATTCTTGAGACTATACTAGCATTGCGTCTATGGTCTTATTTTTCATTTCAATACATATCTATATACCTTTCGATGACATTTTCAAACTTCATAGAATGTGGTGCCTCCTACATGATGTAATCATAGCTTAATCAATTGCTTGTTTGACTATAGTGGTTGTAGTTCTTTACAATGGTGTGCCTAGCAAGTGCTATCTAGTTCAAAATCGGAAAATATTACTCTAGAGTTCCATTTAGTACAAAGCACAAAAATTATTCAATGTTTGCAATGTTACCAAGCCTATCATACCTCAATATCCTTAAACATAACTTTTAATTATGTTTGAAGTTTCATTCCAAAGCAGTTTCTAAGTTGAGGGTTCAAGTCAAACGGTTTACTTGAAGAATAAAATTGTTTGTTTTAACAAGCACAAAAAAAATTCCTAATATGGGTGGAACTTTTAAAAGCTTGAATAGAATCATTAGGAAGCTTGATGACATTGTTCAAAGGTATATATCAACTAAGAGGTAATGTAGGGACTACTTGAAAGAAAAACCAATTATACTTGATAACAACATTTCAGAGGTGTCAAAGCACACTCTGGAAGTGAGTGGCTTGAAATATATCACCTAACCAACTTGGATACATGGGTGACCAAGCTTCCCCACAAGCCAAGACTTCTTGAATTAATAATGTGAGAAATTCTTGTTAATGATTGTATGTTGCTATTTTTTAATGAATAAATTCATTTAGATTTTCTCTATTGTACAAATGCATAGATCTCTTTATAGGTACCATGATGCTAGTGGACTCTAAACGGCCTTGCGACACCCCCATAAGCATATTGTGTAAGTGTATGGTATGTATGTAGTAATTTCAATTTAGTTATTATTGGAGTCAAATTCAATCTAGTAAATTAATTAATATATGGACTCATTGTTATATCTCCTTAAGAGCACCAATGGGGCAATGAAACAACAAATGGGGAAGTAGAGAGTCATGAATTAGTATGGGTTAGTTGGGTTGTAATCATTTAATGAATGTCACAATGTAATATATTATGATGCTTTCACAAGCCACCAAGAAATACACCCAACACTTTGCAAAAATTTAACAAGCACAATTCTTAATTAGAATTACAGGAAAATAAATTCACACTTGTAGAAAGTAAATCACACTAGCATCAAGGGTTGCACCAGTATTAAGATGATCTTGTTTGTAGTAACAAAAATGAAATTGCACGTGCTATGTAATGCAATAGATCATAAACTATCAAACCATTTTTTGTTTATGAAGGAAATAGAACCACGAATAAGATTTTGTAAACTAAATAATTAAACTGAACCAAATAGAAAACAAAGCAATCACAATTATGGAAAATAGAGTATTTTAATGCTAGTGTGGAGTTGCGGAAATGACCTAAGTCACGAATTAATGTATAAATCACACAACAACAATTAGTTTGTAAATAATAACAATATCAATAACTTGTTTGCATCAATAAACTTATGATACAAAGTTGCACAATGCAGAATATCAAAGTTGCAACAATTAGAATTCAAAGTTGTAGCAATAGGTAAAACAGAGTAATTGCATAAATAACCTCAATTGTAAATAACACTAGAGCTATGATATGAGTATAGAGAGTAGCTAGCTAAGGAGGGGGCCTACCTCCTTAGACAAGGAAGTGATTTATGAAAGTAGTAAAATGTTAGATGTTAAGCACACCATCAATCGAACATGAATGAAATGGAATTTTATATTGTAGAAAATTGGAAATATATTTATAATAAATGATTGATTAACTAATGAATTAGTTTGTTTTGATTACCCAACTCAAGGAGAGGAGGGGTTTCTATACATAATGCAAGGAAATGGATGGAAAACCATAAGAATAAATTTGTTCCATCCTCTTACATTGATTACCCAAAAGATAGAAAAATGTGTTCATAAGCTTACTCAATTGGCTATGTGACAAGTGGAAGTCAAGCCATCATCTTTTCCTCAGTTCTCATTTTCCTTTGTCATTTTTTTGTGTGAGCAATTTGGGTTGTTGATTACCTAGCTAAGCCATAGATGATAGTTTTTCAATTGATCAGTGCATTAGCACAACTAATCCAAATGGGAAAGTCACATCTACCCATGGTAGTGACCCATGGTATTTACCCATGCTATCTTACCATGGTAATTACCCATGGTATTGTAACTCAAAAAAGGCTATAAATACTAGGCCTCAGTTTTTAATAAGATAGAGTGGTCCACCAGGATGTAGTTGATAAAGTTTCCATGATTTAATATAGATTTATGTTTAAGTTTATGTGGATATATATTTAGTGTATTTTTAATCAATGTTTTTTAGAATAGTTTAAAGGAATATTGGATGTCTTCTA
Source organism: Pinus taeda (assembly GCA_000404065.3). Taxonomy (NCBI): domain Eukaryota; kingdom Viridiplantae; phylum Streptophyta; class Pinopsida; order Pinales; family Pinaceae; genus Pinus; species Pinus taeda. The sequence continues at coordinate 25,931 of APFE031598061.1, forward strand.
TCACCTCTATGTGTTTAAATCTTTAGGATCTTGGCCCCCAAAATTTGGATCATTGGTATCTTAGCGGGTTTAGCTCCATGGAAATGATAACTCATTACTATGTTAACTCTCACAGTTTGTGCACAAGTTCACCAATAGAGACAGAAATACACCTGCGGGCACAATTGTGAAACTGAATGGTAATAGGAAGGCTTCTCGGTGTAGACATGGTAAATGATAAGGGACTCCATGAGAATATATGGGCACTATTGTTGTTAGGGTTGTTTATTATCCCAATCTGCCATGATGGATCAGATCATCCATTTTCTTCCAAGTTTTCACTATTACAATTCTAGCACTACATATTTCTGAGAGCAGGTGGTCACAGAGGATGGGGGACTCGGGGTCAAAGAGGAGGAGGGATATGAATGCTTACCTAAGCCGCGGCTTCCTCAAATTGTCTATGTGCTCTCCTATACCCTCTAGTGGTTGGTCAAATAGAATGATCAGTTCGTTCTTCTTGCTAATGGAAAGATCACAGTGTTCCACAACATATGCAAGCCCGACCATCACCATAGAGAAGTATCTAGAGTGGATTTACAAGTATACTAGTTGTAGCCCCTCTTGCTTCATCGTAGGTTATGTCTACATCAACTGCCTCGTTCACAAGCAACAAGATTTCCTGTTCATTTCTCTTAATATCCATCACCTTCTCTTCATTGGCGTCATGATCGCTTTAAAGATGCTTGATGATGCACACTATAACAATGCTTTCCATGCCATAGTGGGTGGCATTAGAAATTCAGAGCTTAATTGGCTAAAAATTGATTCTCTTATGTCTCACTCTTCGATTGAAGGTCACAGGTAAAGTATATGAAATCTATTGTTTGCATTTGGAGAAGGTGTTATGTAATTAATTAATATGTAATTAGGGCATGATCAAAGACCATGCCTCTTCCTGAAAAGGTGCCCAAGGTCTTATTTAAGCGAGTGCCCTACTTGTAAAAAAACATCATTCAATCATTAACATATAAATTTATAATTGTTTCAGAGTTTAAATCCTCCTGGTGGTAGCAGATCCAGTCATTGTTGCAACTCCTATGCACTTTTCAACCATTGTTCATTGCTTGTACAATTCTACACTGTCCAGTCGCCTCCATCTTCGTCGACATCATTCCTCTACTACGCTCTTTTCTCTCTATCCGTTCATTTGTCCCCTCGTCTCTGTCGTCAAACCCTCCCAGCCAACATCAATTCTTATCGTTATCCACATCATCAAAAAATTGAAATTGAAAGATTAGTCCAGGATCTTTTAAAATGTGGCATTATCACAAAAAGTAAAAATTTGTATGTTTCTCCAGTTGTATTAGTTCTAAAGAAAGATAGATCATTCATATTATGTGTCGATTATTGAGGACTAAACAAAATAACAGTTAAAAACAATTTTCCAATCCCTTTCATTGATAATATGTTGGATGAACTACATGTCGCTAAATACTTTTCAAAATTGGAGTGAAGGTCAAGGTATTACCAAATCAAAATAAGGTTGGAAGACATAGAAAAATTATGTTTTGAACACATGAAGGTCATTACACTTTTAAGGTAATGCTTTTGGTTTAAACAATGCACCAGCAACATCCCAAGCTACTATGAACGAGCTATTCTACCTATATCTAAGGAAGTTTGTGGTAGTATTCTTTGATGACATTCTAGTTTATAATAAAACATTGAAGGAGCACCTACAACATTTGGATCAAGTTCTTACGGTATTATAAAAACATTAGTGCTATGCCAAGAAGTCCAAATGCACTTCTAGGAAAGAAGAAGTAGAGTATATCAGACATATAATACCCAAGGAAGGAGTAAAAGTGGATCCTAATAAGATCAAGGCTATAAGGGAATGGACCAAACTAGTTAATATCTCTAAGCTAAGAGGATTCTTAGGATTGACTAGGTATTATCGAAGATTTATGAAAAAATATGCCCATATACCCACACCCATAATGAACCTTCTAGAGAAGAACTCATTTCGATGGAATGATGATGCAGAAAAGTATTTTGAAGACTTGAAGAAAGTTATTTCTAATGCCCCTATATTAGCAACTCCAGACTTCTCAAAACCATTTGTAATTGAGTTTGATGCTTCAGGTTATGGAATAGGAGCAGTACTAATGCAAGATGGCCACCCAATCATGTTTGAAAGTAGGAAGCTCAATAAGAAAGAACGTATCAAGTCTACATACAACAAGGAAATGCTTGCTATTATGCACGCATTAGCTAAACAGATACAATATATATTGAGAAGTAATTTCTTAATACAAATAGATCATAATAGTCTTGAGCATCTCCTCCAACAGAAAATGCTATATATAGAACAACAAAAATGGTTCGAAAAAATCGTTGCCTTCGACATGGATATATTACATAAGAAAGGGAAAGATAATGTAGTAGTTGATGCTCTATCTAGGAAAGATGAAGAACCATCATTACTTGTAGTTTTAGTTTTTTTTCCTGAATGGCTTAATGAGATTTGAAGTGAATACGTAAAAAATCTAGAAACAAGTGTCATAATCAATAATCTTCCTCAGAATTCAAAAATTTGAATGGAAAAATGATTTTTTATGATACAAGGGAAGAATTTATCTAGGTTCAAATACCAAATTTAAAGCCAACATTCTCAAAGAGTCGCATGATTCACTGTCAGTCGGACATGTAGGATCCTTTAAAACCTACTATAATGCATGCCAATCATTCTTTTGGAAGGGAATGAATAGTGATATTCAAAAATATGTAGCAGAATGTGATCAATGTCAGGGAAATAAAAGTGAGAACATTAGGACCCTAGGGTTTCTCCACCCCTTAAATATCCCAAACCAAAATTGTGAAGAAATACCAATGGATTTTATTGAAGGATTACCCATGTCAGATGGGAAAGATAAAATTATTGTAGTAGTAGACAGACTCACAAAGTATGCACATTGCATAGGAATGAAGAAATCATATTCAACAAAAGAGATCATCGAGATATTTTCCAAGAATGTCTACAAATTACATGGATTTCCTAAAGTCATTGTTAGTGATAGAGATCCCAAGTTTAAAGGGAACTTTTGGAAGGAGCTTTTCAAACATATTGGAACATACCTCAACATGAGTTCTTCATATCATCCTCAAACAGACGGTCAAACAAAAACTGTCAATAAGTGCTTAGAAGCTTACCTTCGTTGTTATGCAGCAGACAAGCAAAGTAAGTGGGCTCGGTGGTTACATCTCGTTGAATGGTGGTACAATTCAACTTATCACACTTCTGCAAAGATGACCCCATTTTAAGATCTATATGGATATGAACCTCCCAAATGGAAGGATTTGGTCATTTCTGAGACAACATTTCTAGTAGTAAAGGAGAAATTAGAATAAACCCCCAAAAAAAAAACAAACATTAAAAGAAAATCTAAGTATTTCAAGAAATCACATGAAGCAGCAGGCCAACCGACAAAGAACAGAGAGAGAATTTGAAATTGGAGAATGGGTATTTGTTAAACTTCATCCTTACAAGAAATTATCCCTAAAACAAAAAGGGAAAAACAAATTGGCACCAAAGCTTTATGGACCATATCAAACTAACAAAAATATCAACCAAGTAGTATATAACTTAAGCCTTCTAGATAAAAGTTGAGTTCACAACGTTTTCCATGTATCTTGTCTTAAAAAGGCATTGGGAAGACACCAATTAGCATAGAAAAAACTTTATATATTAGATGATGAAGATGAGTTCACTTTAGAACCAAAAGGAATTGTTACCACCAAGGAAAGGAATTTGCGATCTTAAGTAATTAAAGAATACCTTATCAAGTGGAAGAATCTACCAGAAGAAGAAGCCTCATGGGAGACAAAAGCTTTTTTCCAAAAACACCCTCATTGTGTGTGCTTTGAGGATAAAGCATATTTTCAAGAGGAAGACAATGTTATGTAATTAATTAATATGTAATTGGGGCATGATCAAAGATCATGCCCCTTCCCAAAAAGGTGCCTAAGGTCTTATTTAAGCTAAGGCCCTACTTGTAAAAAAACATCATTCAATCATTAATATATAAATTTATAATTGTTTCTGAGTTTAAATGTTTCATAAGGCCTCGTTTCTCAACATAGCTTGTGCACCCATGGTAGTCTTGGACAATGGAAGAGGATACTATAAAGCAGGATTTGAAGGCCACAAAAATCATGTGGTGGTTATTCCCAATTGCATGTGCCTTCCCCAATCCATGAAGAAATGGGTGATAGTAGACCAGCTACAATAGTGTAATGGCATAGCCAGCGTTACCCTACACCACCCATTCGACAGAGGTTATCTCATAAACCTAGGCCTATAGAAAGATATTTGGGATTGAATCTTCAAAAACCTCCTCAAAATTCACCTCTTAGACTCATCATGTTTACTCTTGATGGAGCCTCTCTTCAATCTTCCTTCCATTCAAACGGCCACGAATGAGCTTGTCTTCGAAGATCTAGGGTTCCAACCCCTGCACGTGGTATATTCACCCTCATTGGTTCATTTATACGAGGTAAGCAGGTTGCATATCATCCTTTTATCCCACACACAATGCACTCTCATGGTGGATTGCGGCTTATCCTTCACCCACGCTGCTCCTGTGTACTAGATATTTACTATTAATTATGGGGTTAAAAGAATTGACCTCGAAGGAAACACACTCACTCATTATTTCAAGTAGATTGTTTTTTACCATGTTATTAATATGATATATGAGGAAAATATTTTCTTCATTTCCTTCAATGTCACCTACGACCTTGAAGAGGCCAGGAAACCAAGAAATGAAAATCTTATTTGAAGTAAAAATGTTCTTCCTGATGGTATCAAGCATAAGCAAGATTATGTGAAAGATCCAGAAGAGGTTGGGAGATATCTGTCTCTACAAGATAAAGGAGCATTGCCAACATATTCACAAGAGAATTCAAGAGAGCATGATATTTCTCAAAATGTTTTTGAATATAAAAAGGATGATGCTTCCATCCGAAATGGAGATTGAAATTGATTAATGAACAACTTCTTGCTCCAGAAATGCATTTTCATCCTGGTAACCTTGGAATGAACCAGTTTGCCCAAAATTTCACCTTTGCGAGTAAATTTGATGATCATGGCCATGATCATATGTCAAAATACTTGTCTAATTATAATTTCCTAGAAGAGGAGGATTGGATTGCAAGAGATAATGAAAAAGCCACTAAATTTAGTATTCTTGAGGACATTTCCTCCATAAACAATAACCATGTGATGTATCATCATCAAGATAACTTCTTCTCATCAAACGGGTAGATGGATGATTGTCATTTCAAGGATGTCGGTGAACCCTATGCAAAATATGATTGTTGGGAGAAACCAAAGGAGATGGATATGCCCAGAATAATTTACAATATTACCAAATAAAATTATGGCTCGGAATTTGTCGTTGAAACAACTGCAACATTGGTTGTTGCGTCCATTGTGCCTAGAACTTCAGATATCCAATATTTTCATCTACTTCTCCAAATTGTAGTTTGGTTTTTCTAGTTTACAAAAAAAATACAAGGGAGCATATAGTGTGATCCAGATATTTTACTTCATGGATGCATACAAAATTGCATTTAAAAGAGCATGTAACCAAGTAATATAAGCACATGGAAAGAATCATAAGTAAAAAGCAACCATGAGATCAAAGGTACAAGACAATTTGATTATGGAGTTCACCTAATGTGGGCTACGCCTCTAGGCCTTGCTAAATGTGGGGAGGCCTCTTTCATTAAATGACAGCAAAAATCAAATTACATAAACGACCCTTCTACCTCCATTTTCTAACATGGACTTAAAATGAAAAGCTTAGTTGCAAAAACGAACATCGCCATTGGATTCATGGCACGAAATCGTGTCAAACAACCATAAATTTGTCCCTTTCTAACACCGTCAAAATCTGGACCCTCAAGAATCTTGAAGATTCCCCTAAATATTCCTACCTAGAGATGGGTGAAAAATCTGCCGCTCGGATGTAAATTCTAAGCACACCGTTGGGCTTCTTGCGAAATTTTGAGAAACATGACCATAAAGTTGGCATCATTCTGCCTCTGTAAAAAATCAATCTCCAAGAGAATCTAAAGATTCCTCAAGCATCAAAGAATATTCCTACAAGATTTTGTCTTGAAAAATGTGTTAGTCCTAGTTCCGCCTCGGCCATTGTGTCAAGGTTTCGCCCGCATTGAAATTTGTGCTCCTTTGCTGCTCTCCCTGGGCGAATGAATAATCTCGGTATAAATGTTGTTAAGGAGCCAAATTTTACAAGACATAGGTTGTTGACCTATTGGTTGGTCGTATTGAGTTTAGCATAAATTGTTGGTGGTTCAAAACCGGCCGCACCCTTATTTTATTTGACGTGTTTTTTTTTAAATGAGATTGGTGGTCGGTAATGGAATTTAACATGTTTTGTGAGGTTTGGTGCTTCGTTTGTTGGGCCACCGCATTGAGAGGGTCTGCCTCCCAGTTGGCATAGGTTCAAACCCTGTTGGCCCATATATATATGGTGTTGGTGCAATGTGATGGGGGTGGTGGGATTTGATCGCTTGCCACCCATATTTAATATGTTGGTTTTGGGGGTTGGTGGGGGTGATGGCCTGCCAATATATATATATATATATAATATATAGTATTAATATATATATAATATATATATATATATAAATATATATATATATATATATATATATATATATAAATATAATAAATTATATATATATATAAATTAAAAAAAAAAATGGACCAAATGTTAGGTTTACCAGAAAAATTAATGAGGTGACAAATTCTCCCGTTCCAGCAGCCAGAATCCATGCACCGGTAAATGCCAAATTGTTGCCTTGTTAGTGGTTGGCATTGGGCCTAGTTTGACCAAAAGTTTGACTGCGAATATCTTGAGCATAAGAACTCGGATTTGAGTGTCATTCACTTCATTGGAATCAGCATGCTGAGCACTACAATATGGTCCTAGTTTAACATTAATCCAGAAACTTTTATTTTTGAGCTTTTCCAAAGCCACTTCTGAATTCTGAGCATTTGTTGGAGCCACTTGGATATTTCCTGCCCATTGAGGAGATTTTGGTCCTCCAAAAGCATGAATATAATCTACAACTATTGTTTTACATTATATGCACAACAAGTGCCCTGACAAATCACACTTCCTTCTCCTTCACCCTTGTTCTTCGGGACCATAAGTGATGAACCAACACCTGCATCCTCTGCAACCTGTAGTACAATATTTGCAAAATACATGTGTCCTTGTCAAGCCATACTTTCAACATCTGCATTCCATGTAGAAATTTTGAATAATTTAACACATATTCAATGGAGATTATCCTGATCATGTACTATTGCGGAAAACATACACAATACATAAGCTCCTCTACGTTGATCATCAATATAGCAGCATCAATAACAATAAAACATCAAGAGCATTCACACATTAACACAGTATGTATCCCGGGGAAAGCATCTCGCTAAAAACCCCAACTATCTGTATATTAATGATTGAGTCATGTAACATTACAAAGTACAATGCTTATCACAAGCAATCCAGTACCAGCTCCACCTGTTACACACAATACAGCTCAGATCTGAATCAATCACTAGCTCAGATCTCCTTCGCTGATTGGCCTGCCTCCGCTGCTCAACCTGCCTCAAGAACTGATGGTAATCCAAGGCACCAACGTATTTACTTGGCAAAATCACGTGAGCACAAGCTAAAATGTGGGAAAATACGTGGGCAAACTCATTGGCATACTCAATCCCCTTGATTGTGCAAGATCTGATGCACAACTATAGTCACAACTGATAGCAATCTGATTCTCTAACACCTGTCCCTGCTGAACTGAACATGCACTGACATGCAACTGAGTTAACTGATGTATTCATTAGTTGTATTATGAGTTAATAACTTGTGAATTAATTATAACTAATTCACCCAACTCATCTCTAGTCTATTTTCCAGTTAGACTAAATACAACCAGTTTAACAAAGCTAAACTGAACACAACTCCATCAACTGCACCTCCAGTCCACTAAACTCAACTCACTTGAGTTCTAATGAAGTCCTGCATGAAAATATTAGTCATCCCATAGGTAACCACGTATTTCCTTCTGGGATCTGCATGTACCACATCCGTAGCTCATCTGAAGTGCTCCAAGAGAATAAGACAAAGTTTATAGTCTAAATATTATTATGAGCTAATAATATTTGACTGTTCTATATTTAGACTGAGCAGTCACTCCGCTGTGGTCTAAAAATAGAAGTCCATCTATTTTTTCCAACTTGATCAATCATCCATAAAAAGCAACCTGCAATCCATAAACATGATCCATATGTCTAAAAATAGACATAGTGTAAAAATAGACTTGTGCGAAAAATAGCCTGCGGGCCCACTTAGTGAAGGTGACTCTTTTCACTAAGCTCCATCATCTTGTTGCAATCTCAACAAAGATGTGATAAGAACTCGATTTCTATATTCAGGAACCTCAAACTTTGGACTTCTCCCTTCTTGTATACTGTTCTTCACCTTTGATCACCTTTGCTTTGATACCATGTACAAATTCCCACTGTAGATCAACAGATTATGCAATATACTAAAGAAAAATACAAGATCTACTATTGGCATTATGATACAGATGTTGTCCTTGATGGAAACTCACTTAGATGATAGATCATAGTGTAGCAGGTCAAGAGCAAAGAATTAATGATCAGAGAGAGGTATACACAGGCTCACCTTGACTAAGCGGTGTATACATGTGGGTTAGCAAACCAAAAGGAGCATATAACATACACAAGCACTTTCACAGAAGGAAAAGCATGTACATGTTGGAAAACTAAGTTTTTGTCCGTGGTATTTCGTCCATGGTATTTTGATCCATGGTATTGGTCCATGGTATTTAGTCCGAGGTATTGACCCCAGGTATTGGGTCTAAGGTATTGGTCCTACGTGGTTTTGGACCATGGTATTGAGAGAGGCCTAAACCTATATAAGGAGGAGAAGATCATTAGGATAGAGAGTGAAAGATGTGCAAGGATTGAATATCTGATGAAGTGTGAGATCCAGTATGCTGGTTATGGGTTTGTGATGCTTTGCTTGATCTAAACCAAGGATGCACCCATGTGGATGATGATGAATGATGGATCAAGATCTTAAGGCTTGGAATATTTTATCATTATGTGGTTTGATCATGGATAGACTAGATTTGAATTACTGATGCATATTTTATTGTGTAAATGTTATGATCTGGGTATGAATGATGTCTGACATAGTTGCAAAGTTATGAGTAAATATTTGCAAATCTGTACACGGGTTCTCCTTGGTAAAAGCACGTATACATGCTGGTTCGGCTCAATAGAGTTGTGTATATAGTATGAAGTATGATATTTGATGTTGTAGTTGGATCTGGTTGTTGCTGCAGAGTTCTAGGTTTTTCTCTGTGTACTGGTGACTTTGTTTGATGACAGTGTTTCAGTGATTCAGTTATTGGGTGATTCAGAGATTAATGATGTAGATGTGGTTGATGTTTGTATCTCAATGGTGATTGATATTACGCTTCAATGTTGTTAATGGGTCCAGTATGAAAATTGGATGAAACGTTTCCTTCATATTATGGTGTTGTGATCTAGCAGTATCTAGTCTGAAAATTTATGAAACGTGGTCCTTGAAGGAAGAGTGAAGGTTGGAGACTTCAATAGGCCGGCGCCTACATATTGGTAAACATATTGGCCAATACAAGAGCCAGGGGGTTGCAGCTCCCTTCTAATAGCAGCTAGAAAATGAGAGAGGGTTGTAGCCTTCTGTAGGCCGGTGCCTAAGTACTAGTAAATATATCAGTTGGTATAAGAGCTAGGGGGTTGTAGCTCCCTTCCAGTAGAAGCTAGAGAATGAGAGAAGGTTGTAGCTTTCTGTAGGTGGGTACCTACATACTGGTATGAGTCTGTGCCAGTAAAAGATTGTAAACAGGTTTTTCTTATATTAAAGGAAGACGACAATAGGTGGTTTTTGTCCTGCATTGGGTTTCCACCTTACATCATGGTGTTCATGTGTGTTTCTTATGTGTGATGATATGTTTTGTTTTACTGCACCTATTTACTATTTATATGGTTAATGAAGTTCTGATGCACTAATTAAAGATCAACATATGATGGATTAACTGAATCATATGTTTATTGGATATATGCTAGTTGCATTAAACACAGTTGCGTGTACATGCGGGTTCTCTTAACTGAAGTAGCATAAATGAATCAGAGTATGAAATGAAAAAGTTATATTGATTCACCTCCCCCCCTCTCAGTATTATTTCCAACAATTGGTACCAGAGCAGGCCCTTTGGTAGAAGCTTGATCGCTCGAAGGAGATCCATAGAACAATGGGAAAGAAAGCATGCCAGAAGAAGAAAACAACTCGAAAGAACATCGACATCTTGCCGTCAGGTGGAAGTAAGTATTCAGATTTTGAATCACCTTAGATTGAAGATGAACTAGAAAATGCAGCATAAGATCAACTTAACAAAAGAGAGAGTGCCCTGCAAGAAGAAGTTTCCATATTAAAAGCTCAGCTGGAGTGTGCCTTCAAAGTACATTAAATGCTACAAGATGAAGTGATATCATTAAAAAATAAGCAGAATGAAGAACTACCTCAAGCAGATAAAGAACAAGAAAATGAGATTCTCAAATTAAGGAAACAAGTGGAAGAAGGAAGAAAGGCTACAGAAATCTTGAAGAAACAACATCTGGAAAAGGAAGAGAAACATCAGGTTGAGGTAAATATCTTAAAAGCTAAATTAGAAGAAAAGGATAGACTTTTACAATTTTGGATGATATTCTTAGTAGTCAAAGATCCCCTGCTATCAAAACTGGTCTTGGTTTTCATGAATCTGTTAAAGATGAATCTAGCTCTAAGGGTGAGACAAGGAACTCTAATGAAAAACTTGAAATGCTCAACAAGGAGATAAAAGGTCATCCACATCAACAACCGAGGAAAGAAATCCGTCAAAGAAAATCTTTTACTCCAAACTATGGAAGTGATAGTCGTTATTTTCTCATATGAATAATGTTGAGTGTTATGTATGTCATAATCTTGGACATGTTGCAGCGATATGCAGAAGTAGAATGGTGCAAGGCCGTCACACAGAAAGATCATCATGTTCCAAGTACTTCAAGGGATATTGTTTTTCTTGCAATATGTTTGGTCACAAAGCCATTGAATGCTACAAAAGGAATATGAAACATGTAAGATTTTATGCATGTAACAAGTTTGGACATATAGCAAAGGAATGTAGGAACAAAGTACGGGCACCATACCAAAAGGAGAAAACATCATCACAGTCGAAGATATGGAAGAAGAAGGAAGTACATTCAGAAAGATGTGGCATAGCAGCATATATAGACATGATAGACTTAAAGGGAGCTGAAAGTGTGAAACTTCAGTGTTCTAAATCTCATACGCAGGTTTCATGAAGACAAGTCGCGTATATACGTGAGTTTGAAGCTACACAATCGCGTATATGATGGGTTGAGGAAAAGCAGTGGAACAGACTCAAGCAAAAGAGGTTGATATGGTTCAATCAATTATTTGCTCTATTTGATGATGGTTACAATATACTAATGATGTGTGGAAATGTGTTGGTACTCATAAGATGTTGTTTAATAGTGTTTTTCTCCTAACTTGATGTATATCTGATTGATGATGAAGCCTTGATACTTCTTGCTGATATATGCATGATCAAATCTGACACTGAACAGATAGAACAGGTTTAGGGGAGCATATGCTTCGAATAATGCATTGTTGGAATTATGGTTAAAAGTCTTTGGTGATGATGCTTATGTGGCTAAATGATACATCTTGCTACTTATTGTTGGTTGGTCAAGAAAATGGTATTGCAGGTCTGGACAGATGTTTATGGTGCAGATCATATATGGTGTATGATAGTTGCTGATGACTATCATGGTCTTGTTTAGATTGTTGGTCTTTGTTATAAAAGTCATGTATATCATTTGATGTAAGGGTCGTGCAAAGATCTAATTTGTACCCCCACTATGCATGGGAAGGATGATGTAATAATGTCTATTTTAGTTATGTATAAACATTTGGTATATCCCCACTTGGTTGGGTGGATGAATAAAAAATGGTGTATCCCCACTTGGTTGAGAGATTGATGTATGTATGAGTCATTGGTGATAGGAAGATCATACTCACTTAGTTGACTTGTAGAGTCATGTTATTCTTTTGGAAAATATTTTTGTAGACTCTGCATGTGCTTAGGGGGAGCATGGACGGATTGGTACATCTTGACATGTACAAAGGGGGAGTTTGATTAGAGAATTCTACATGTGCTTAGGGGGAGCATGGATGGATTGGTACATCTCAGCATGTAGAAAGGGAGAGTTCAATCAGAGATTTCAGCATGTACTCAGGGGGAGTATGGACAACATAATGTATATCAAGGGAGAGAATAGCATGGTCTGCCCTTTGCCCTTGATGTCAAAGGGGGAGAGTGACTTGGTGTGGTTGTTGCCATCAAGTCCAAAGGGGGAGATTGTTAGCATTATGATACAGGTATGACATAGGCATTGTCCTTGATGGCAACTCACTTAGATGACATATCATAGTGAAATAGGTCAAGAGCAAAGAATTAATGATCAGAGAGAGGTATACGCAGGTTCACCTTGACAAAGCAGCATATACACGTGGGTTAGCAGACCAAAAGGAGCGTATAACGCACACACACACTTTCACAGAAGGAAAGGCGCGTACATGTTGGAAAACTATGTTTTGGTCCATGGTATTTCGTCCATGGTATTTTGATCCATGGTATTGGTCCATGGTATTGAGTCTGAGGTATTGACCCCAGGTATTGGGTCCAAGATATTGGTCCTACGTGATTTTGGACCATGGTATTTAAAGAGACCTAAACCTATATAAGGAGGACAAGATCATTAGGCCAGAGAGTGAAAGATGTGCAAGGATTGAAAATCTGATGAAGTGTGAGATCCAGTATGCTAGCTATGGTTTAGTGATGCTTTGCTTGATCTGAACCAAGGATGCACCCATGTGGATGATGATGAATGATGGATTGGGATCTTAAGGCTTCAAATGTTTTATCATTATGTGGTTTGATCATGGATAGACTAGATCTGAATTACTGACACATATTTTATTGTATAAATGTTATGATCTAGGTATGACTGATGTATGGCATAGCGGCAAAGTTATGAGTAAATATTTGCAGATCTGTACGTGGGTGCCTTGGTAAAAGCATTATACATGCTAGTTCAGCTCAGTAGAGTCGTGTATACAGTACAAATTATAATATTTGAAGTTGCAGTTGAATCTGGTTGTTGCTACAGAGTTTTGGGTTTTGCTCTATGTACAGGTGACTGTGTTTGATGATAGGGTTTCAGTGATTCAGTTATTGGGTGATTCAGAGATTAATGATGTAGATGTGGTTGATGGTTGTATCGTAGTGGTGATTGATATTGTGCTTCAATGTTGTTAATGGATACAATATTAAAATTTGATGAAACGTGGCCTTCGGATTATGGTGTTGTGATCCAGGAGTATCTAGTCTGAAAATTTATGAAATGTGGTCCCTAGAGGAAGAGTGAAGGTTGGAACCTTCAGTAGGTCGACGCCTATGTACTGGTAAACATATCAGCCAATACAAGAGCCAGGGGGTTGGAGCTCCATTCTAGTAGAATCTAGAAAACGAGAGAGGGTTGTAGCCTTCTGTAGGCCAGTGCCTACGTCTAGTAAATATATCGGTTGGTACAAGAGCCAGGGGGTTGTAGCTCCCTTCCGGTAGAAGCTAGAAAATGAGAGAAGGTTGTAGCCTTCTGCAGGTGGGTCCCTACCTACTGGTATGAGTCTGCGCCAGTAGAATACTACAAATAGGTTTTTCTTATATTGAAAGATGATGGCAGCAGGTGGTTTTTGTCCCACATTAGGTTTCCACCTTACATCATGGTGCTCATGTGTGTTTCTTATGTGTGATGATCTATTCTGTTCTACTGCACATGTTTACTGTTTATATGGTTAATGAAGTTCTGATGCACTAATTAAAGATCAACATATGCTGGATTAACTGAATCATAAGTTTACTGGATATACGCTAGTTGCATTAAACACAGTTGCGTGTACACGCGGTTTTTATTAACTGAAGTAGCATATATGAATCAGAGTATGAAATGAAAAGTTATATTGATTTGCTAATACTGATTCACCCCCCCTCTTAGTATTATTTCCAACATCTACTTCTACAACAAAATTGCGGAAGGTTAATCGAATATGAGCAAGATCAATTAGAACACATATAACTGAGAATGAGAATTCAATCACACATGAACACAGAAGAATAACCCGGGGAAAGCCTCAGGCTAAAACCCCAATCTCTGTATTATCATACAAGTGGAAATACAAACGAATTAGCTCACAAGCTATCCTACTCTCTCTAAAATCAAGCAATACAGCTCATAGACTGAATAGACACAAGATATGCCTTCCCTTAGCCCTTGAAGCCTCCTATTTCCTTGTGTAGTTTTTCTTGGGGTCCAATGGTGCCACCTATGTGATTGGCCTCATCACACACTCACTAAATTGAAGAAGTAATTGTGCAATCTCTAAGGAATGAATTCCTTCTGCATGCAAAAGATGTTCACAATGGAATATTCCTGCAACTCATAGTACACTGTCCCATCATCTGATCTCAACTGGGTCTCTGTCTGAACTGACATGCATGAGTTATTTATGAGAGAATATTTAGTTATTTGAAGTGCAGCAGTTACATGCATGTATGCATTAACTAACTAAGCTCACAATTGGTTCAACAAACTATTGGAATTAATATAATTGGACTTGACTTAGTTAACTGAGCTAACTAATTACAACTCATCCTTATCTCTTTAACTGATGGATAAATTCCTCAATCAATGGAGAAACTATTGCATGTCCCCACATAGACTTCATGTTTGATTTTCTACAACTAATTAACTCAAGATCAATTAATTAATTATTTTAAAAATAGCTGCTAAGATAAAATTCGAATTTTTACTTCTCTATTTTAGTTCAGGGACTAACTAAAATAGGAAGGTATCCCGAAATGCTATTTATAGCAGTGCTAAATTTAGCACTTCTATATTTAGCATTTCTTGTTGCTATTTCTAACACACCTATACTTTTGGCAACACCACTTTTGGTGATGTTCAGTTTTTGGTGACGAAGGCTCTTTTGACCATCACCAATGAGCTTATGATGACATTTTTCGCCCCTCACCATTGTCATTTTTTCTTGTAGTGCTGATATATCAAAACCAATAAAGACAAAATAAGTAAATATTGGCTCAGAAGCATAACTAAAGTTCATTCATATTAGTGACTATTGGGACGAAGACATGGTAGGCAAGGTTGTTGAATTATCACAAGAATACCAGGATTTATTTCCAAAAATGTTCTCTGAATTGAAGGGCATAGTAGGTGATTTGGGTATGGAAAAGATCAATTTAAAGCTAGATGTGAAGCCTGTTAAGCAGCACCCATATCGAATGAACCCCAAGTACAAGGAAAAGGTAGGAGAAGAGATGGATAATATGCTTACAGCAAGTATAATTGAGCCAGTAGAAGAGTCAGAATAGGTCAGTCCAATGGTAGTCCAAGAAAAGAAAACAAAGGGTGATATAAGGATTTGCGTAGATATGTGGCATTTAAATGATGCATTCTTGCATGACCCCTTTCCTATGCCTTTAAAAAATGAAGATCTAGAAAATGTTGGTAGACAAGAGGCTTATTCGTTCACATATGGATTCTCAAGATATCACCAAATTAAGATTGTGTTGGAGGATAGAAGCAAGACTACCTTTGCTATAGAAGAGTGGGGTTCATTCCAATATATAGTTATGCCTTTCAGATTGAAAGATGCTCCTGGGATATTTTCAAGGGTGGTAATCGCAACATTCAAGGAATTTATTCATAAGTTTCTGGAGGTTTAATTTGAAAATTGGATAGTATTTGGGCCAATTAAGAAACATGTTTTTAGTCTGCACCTAATGTTGGATACATGAAGGAAATATCAAATTTCCTTGAATTTGAAGAAATGTATTTTATGTGTACCTTATGTAATACTATTGGGACATTTCGCATGTAAGCAAGAATTTATGGTAGACCCTACTAAGATCATTATAATTACGAATTTGGATCCACCCAGGAATGTAAAGAAGTTATAAGCAAGTTTGGGTCATACAAAGTATTACAGGAAGTTATAAAGGCGTATGCACAGATCACTGTGCCAATCAAGAGGTTGTTGAAGAAGGATGCTACATTTTGCTGGGATGTTGACTATTAGAATATCTTGGATGCTATTAAGGAGAAGATGGTTACTGCACCAATCTTATTATTCCTAGATTGGAAGAAAGAATTTCATGTGCATGTGGATGCATCTTGTGTAGTGTTGGGAGTTGTTTTAACTCAACCAGTTGAAGGATATATTGACCATCTGATTACCTTTGCAAGAAGGAAACTATCTATGGTGGAGAGAAACTATTTAACCACTGAACAAGAAGGATTAGCCATGGTATATGCACTATACAAATTCAGGCATTATCTTCTAGGTGTGTACTTCAAAATGTGCACGGATCATTGTACATTGAAATACTTGGTCAATAAGCCTATGTTGGGGGGGGGAGATTTGTAGATGGTTGTTTCTCTTCTAGGAGTATGATTTTGAAGTCATAGTTAAGACAGGGAGGTTGAATGTTGGACCTAATCACCTCCCTAGGATCGAGAATGACGAAGAACCCACTAATATTGATGAAGGATTACTTGACGCACATCTCTTTGCTGTCAGAGTTGCTGATGAACATTTTTTGGAAATTATTTAGTTTCTATCTACTAGCATAGCTCTTGAAGGATACACAATGCAGCAAAAGAAGGAACTAGTAGTCAGGGCTATAGATTTTTCAGTGATTGCAGGACACTTATATAAGATGGGACCAGATGAAGCTCTGTGCTGATATGTACCTGAGTATGAATGGCATAGTATTATGGCTGAAGCACATGGTAGTATCGCAAGAGGACACTATGCAGGTAAGTTAAATAGGCAGAAAATTCTCTAAGTATGATTATGGTGGCCTATAGTACATAAATATTTTATGAAGTATTGTAGTGCATGCAATGTGTGTCAAAGGACTAGAATACCATTGTGAAGGGATGAATTGCCCTTAAATCCATAGGTCACACTACAAGCATTTGATAAATAGGAAATTGACTTCATTGAACCAATTAATCCACTAGGGTAGAAGATGGGTGCATGTTATATTATCACTACAACATATTACTTGACCAGATGGGCCGAGGCACATCCTGTGAAGGATTGCAGCATGGAAACTGCTGCAAAATTTATATCTGAGTATATTCTATCATGGTTTGGATAACCAAATATCCTAATGAGTGACCGAGGTTATTACTTCTTGAGTGAAACAATTGAGGTATTGACAAAAGAGTTCCAAATGCACCATTAGAATAGTACACCATATCATCCCCAGGCGAATCGAACTGTCAAAGTTTTTAACAAAATATTGGAATATTCCTTAATGAAGGTCTGCAATGTTAATAACAATGACTGGGATGTGCACATACCAGTGTTTATATGGGCATATAGGATTACTCGTAAGAAATTGATAAGGAAAACACCATTTAGACTGGTATGTGGACAAGAAGTAGTGACTCCAATGGAGTATATAGTGCCCAGTCTAAGGATTGCAGTAGTAAGTGAGATGGCAAATCGTGACTTCATGGAGCAAGGCTTAGCGCAACTTCCTGCATTGGAGGAGGACCACTTTTTAGCTGGTTTTCATTAGCAGGTGTAGAAAGCTAGGGAAAAGGCATGGCATGATCACCACATTAAGAAGAAAAATTTTAATTATGGATATTTGGTCCTAATGTATGATAGAAATTTGACAAAATTTACGAGGAAGTTTCAGATGCATTGTCTGGGACCCTATGTGATCAAGGGTATTTCAGATGGTGGTGCAGTTCATATTGCAACACTGAATGGAGAGTTTCTTCCTAGAAGGATTAATGGGAGAAGATTGAAGGCATACATGGACGATCCTGCCCCTGCAAGGGTAAAATGACTATATGAAAGTAGGAAATTCTTAGTGCTTTAGGAAATTGGAAGGAAGAGTAGGTGTTATAGCAGATGCGCGATACTCATATTCAATCGGCCATACCTGATCTATCATATTTATATTTAGTATCACATAAACTATTTTATCCTTTCCTCATTATGGTTTGAGAATGTCTCCATTGACTTATTGCTAGTGGGTCTACCCTTATCGACTTTGATAGATTGCTCTAAGAGTAGGCCGCAAGCTGTACCCTAGCCCTATTTCTATCATTGATAAGTGACCTTGTGCTCATCATCGATCAATATTATGGCTCTTTGATTGAGTGGTTACCCTTGTGTTTGACATCATCTTACATTATGACACATTGAGATTCATGCATTACCTTGGTTTCCATTTGACCCTATTGGTGGATTCCTCGCCTGTGTGTTAGCTTTCATTATTGGTTGGATCAGAGGGTTTTTGTTGCACTCTAGCCACATCTTGTGTATGTAGGAGACATGCTTTAGTTTGGTTACTTCATATTTCTTCATACGATTCCTTCTGCATTATTAGCCTATGGGTTACACTCACATTTGTTGGATGTAGGATGCCTTAATTTCTACCTTCTAGAAGATCTTTTCCCATCGACTCCGACTTATTTCTCTGGGAATAAGATGTAGAGTCCTTTTTTCAGTACCTTAGGGTTTGCAGTCATTAGTAGTAGACTCCTTCGCTATTGACAATGAGAATACATCAATGTCTCTTGATTGATAGATTCTCTCAATTGTTCGACTTCAACTCATTTAGTTTCACTTTTTAGATTGTACTAGGGTACCTTGACTCTCATCATCATTATCGGTGAGTTGTCTCGCATTTGTTAACGGTATACATCAATGGCCGATAATCAAATTATTTCTCACATGGTCGACTTTAGCTCATTTATTTCCATAGTGTAGAAATGTACCATGGTGGTTGGTGAAGACCTCAGGTTGCATCAACATTTCATGGTTCACATGTCAGTCGCTCTAGTTTACTGCTGGTGACACCATCCACCTTATATGTTGCAGTTCATCATAGAGGTATCCCATATGTTGGCACCGAAGTTGCATGTAGTACCATTTTTCCACTTTTTCACTTGGTACTTTTGAGGATCAGTTATGTAACTTCAGTGATCAGATATCTACTTTAACATCATTGATCAATTCTTCTATATGTGATATTGTGGCATGGCCTTGATATGTACTTTTGCATCTATGATTAGATGATCCACTATGTATTTTTCAGTGTCCTTTGTACTTGTATACATACTGGATCTACTCTACACTTAATATGTGGACATGATTTACTGTCTCTGAGCATGGGTATGCCCACCTCAGACATGAGCTTTCTTTTTGATCTCTTCCACTGGTTTGGCAAGCTGGAATATGGTGATCTCCTCCCAAGTCCTCGCATGATTCTTTCTATACACTTAATACATTTTGACCATCATGTACCCCTTCTGACCTCATATAATAGGGGGCATGTGTTATAGCATCATTTACCACCTTTTTATACTTGATGCTCTGAATCATGGCCTTGTTTAGCACTTTCCCTTTAGACTTGGTCCAAATATTAAAAAATGTTATTTTAAATTCCATACGCGACCCTGTCCTACAAAAAGCGTGTGCACACAGGTTCATCTATACCCAACCTGCTTATATGATTTAAAATATGAAAAAAATATAAAATCCCTATTTTTTTCGTAAGGTTTATGGGTTACACTCGAAGCCTACCTACAGGAGCCCATGGCCTAACTGTTTTCCAACTGAAAAAACTGTTTTGAGGTCATATAAATACACCTCACGGGGAAGGCCTAAGGGGAGAGAAAGATAAGATATTGATTTAATATCCCACTTGTCCCTGACCAAGTATGATTTATCCCTGTGCCTCCTACACTCCCAGCTATAGGAAACCCTTGCTTCCTCATTGTGATGTCCATCTCCTTTATATGGCATCCATGTGTATGTGTTTGAAAGAGGATTGTTAAGGCTTGGGATGGACGAATATGGAGGAAGGTTTCGCTTGGAGAAGTGGATGAATCAGGTTGTATTCTTCCACATTCTTTTGAAGCCATCAATAAAAAAGCCATGTCTTATTCCTGATGTTAAGATCTTAATGATTTAATTCATGATTTAATCTAAATGATGTATGATTTCATGTTTTATACTTATATTCTTATGTGATATAACACTTTATATCATGAAAAATATTTCAATTACTACTAGTGTGTATGATTTTCTTGAATGAGTTGTAGGCTTTAAGCCATTGGAGGAAGTAGAGGATTTGGATGCTATGGGTGATGAGCACCAGTATTGCAGCAAGAATGCTACAAATCCTAGGCTACCAGCTTTACTTTGTCAACCCGGGGTTCGTACAAACTTGGAGATGACAGTGTTGTATACACAAGTAAAAGTGATGGTTCTACCTTTTGTCACGATTCAACTAGCGAGAGACCAATGGGGTTTTCAAGCCAGACTTCTATGGAGTCAAAATATGCTTGGTTTCTTGATGGAAGAAAGGGAAATCTACTCTAAGGGAGAGCTATTCTACTGCAATAATGGAAAAGACTGAAATTCAATGTTAAATCACACCATTTCCTAATTAACTGCCAAGAAACTATGCTTTGCAATAATGCTAAATTAACATGAACCAAATTCAAATATCTAAGCATGGAAGTAAGAAGAATCAAACATCACTAATGTGCAAGTAAATTGACTGAAATAAATTTGTTTTTGTCTTTTTGTCTTTTCATACAAAATCAAGTATGCAAACTAATTTCTTTTGGTGATGTGGCAGGTGAATTAAGGATGTTGGAGGATGGCTGGAAGGGTTAGGAGATGGTTGGATGCTGTGGGAGACCCTTGAGAGGCTTTTGGTGACTTCCTAGAGGTTTTCCCTTAATTTGGCCTGAAAATAGGACATTTCAGGAAAACCTACAAGATGTACTAGAAACCTACAGGATACAACCGAGAGAAAAATGGAAGGTGTTGGAGGTGATGGAAGGCTCGGGGAAGGTGGTAGATGGGTGGAATGAAGTGAGGAAAGGTCTAGGATCACTCAGAAGTTAACAACAAATATAGAGTATGGTTGGATTCACTTAATGTGCTTCGAAGAATTTCTATGAAAAATGATGAAAACTAGTGAAGGCAATGGTGAAAACAAGGAATTACTATGGCGGATGGAGTGGAATGTGGTTGTTGGCTATGAAGTCTTTGTCTCCTCCTGAAGCACTTGCTCTGCATAAAACATATATAATTCCCAAAAATATATGTAAACAAGAAGCATTCTCATGAGCTATAAAAGCAGAATTAAAGAACTAACTACTTATGTGATGCGTAAGGAAAGTTGTTGAAGGGAATGAAAGCATGGATGAGATCTATTGCAAGAGTGAAGAAAGAAGAGATGGAAATGAAATCCTACTTTGCAAAACTGATCAAATGCTAACTTAAATATAGTAAACTCTAAATCTTATGCAAGAAATAGAAATATGTGTTTTTGGGGCTGCACAAGGGTCCCTTCCTCAAATCATGATCCCAAAGGGAGGAAATGAGGCAAAGACACCCATTGATAACCTTGTGGTACTCCTTTTATCCCTACTAACCTGATATTGAAGTAAGGCACAAATGGAAGCAAACTAATAAACAACCAATCCAATCTACACTACTTGCAAAGAAAACACATCTAAAATCAAATTAACAATGAAGCTATGAGACTAATATAAACATACAGATACAAGAAAGAGGAGCCTTGGATGATAGGGTTGGGCCCTAACCCAATACTTTAGCCATCTGAGTTAACTCAATTCTGACTCAAAACAAAAATCATTCTTATTACCAAAACAGAAAATTACATCAATAAAACTTTCACAAGTCTGGAGCTCGAAAATAGCTTAGAGTTTTACAACAAAAAATTGAATCCTAATGAGGCTCTAGGCCTCTCTACTTATGCAACTAAAGTGTTGGGCATGGAATCCCCCCACATCATGTTTTGGGTCTCAAAGCCCAAGTTTTGAGTAATATTGTTGTGAAGACTGCGCGAATTGCGGGTGGGGAGTGCGAGTTGTATGTTAGAGTCATAGGGCTGTCCCCCCTAAGTTTTGAATGTAGTGTCAGCCTACCCATGGTCTGTAGACCATGGGATTGTATAAATAGAGTGAGGTTTTAAGCTGTAAATGAATGAATGAAGGGATGGAATCTGATATATAGAATAAGATAGCAAGCATAGAGCAAGAGTCTAAGTATCTTGGGTCGTAGTAGTAGGAAGAGGCTCTGTAGCTGCGTGCGCAGAGGCCTAGTAGAGTCCACAGATGAGTGTGCAGGGTAGAGTTGAGTCTGTAACCGAGGAGGAAGAATAATAAAGGTAAGTTTTATTTGAATTCCGTGTATCTGTTCTTATGTTATTACATGTGTGATATCAATTGCAATTATACTGTTTATTTACTGCGTACCTTTGTATGAATGGTGAATATTGTTAACTTTAACTGAAAGCATATAGACAAGCTAAGTTAATCAACTAATATCAAGTTACTAATATGGCCTTGGGTAATAACACTGTTCGGACCCCGAGTAGGGCTACGTGAAGATAGCATCACAGGTTGCGAGGTACTGCTAAGTGCTCGTAGTGATGTGCGCTCAGGGTCAAACCGCGGACCACTTGGAACCCATTCAACATCCCTAGGGTTCAAAAACCTAGTTCTAGCACCCTCCCATACTACTTTGGGTGAGCCCTTAATCTGTGCTCCATCGACTATTGCCGAAAGGGCCAGTAGTACTGGGATTTGTTTGGCTAAATCATCTCTGAACCTGGGTCACGCCCCAACAAGCCAAAAAATGGTTCGGTTGCTGGGACTGGGATCTGCATAAGGGATGTTTGATGTTGTGTCACTAGAATCCAACAAAGAAATAAATTGAAGGGTGGTTACATAGAAAGAATCATGAGTTCGCAGTGTAGGAAAACATGAATCCGCGAGTATCAAAGGAAGAGTGGTTGGAGCACTACTTATATACGAAAATCCATGAAATTTTCTTTGCATCCTTTCCCTCTGAGTTATATGAGTGGATCATGAAGCTAGCAGACAGTCAGGGAAGGTGTAGGCTCAAAAAACCAATTGTGTGGACTCCAGAATTAGTGTGCAGACTAGAAGCATCAAAAGATAAGATCACACACATTGTGGACCATTGGCTCGAACGAATTATAGGGGGTTTATCACGGAGTTCACAGTAGACACAACAGTCAGCTACATCGAGGTAGAATGATGCTTCCTCATAGGACCACGTGGCAAGTACATTAAATCTTTAAACACTTGGATTAATATGTTATTGTGTGAAAAGCTAGTTATGCGAATAAATTGATGTTTAGGGCTACGCGAAGTGGAAGGATCTATAGAAATGAAGGTAGCACTCCCTTGATTTCGCCTCTCTGGGAAAGTGAGGAAGAGCTAGCGAAAGTTTCTCTGAGAAGTGAAGTTAGTCTGATAAGGCAGCAAATTCCATGCCTACCACCTCCACCTACATTGCCACCAGTCTCACCATCTTCACCTCCATCTCTGCCCGCACCACCTCTGCCACCACCACAGTTCAATATGGTGAGCACAATAAAATTGTCAGTATTCAGGGGAGTAGGGAATGAAGATCCAAACCAATTTTGGTTTGTGGTAAGGGATGTATGGGAAGCACAAGGAGTCATTGATGACAATATAAAGAAGGAAAAATTGGTGAGTGCGTTGCAGGATTGCGCATTGGCATGGTACATTAAGCATTCTAATGACTATCCAAATGCGGGGTTCACAGATATCCAGGCCATGCTCAATAGGGAATATAGCAGGCCAAAGTTGGAGACAAAATCGATTAACTGGTTTAAGGAGATCGTGATGCTTCTAGGTGAGACCCTATGGAATCTGGATCAAAGACTGAAGAGTATGATTTGCGAGGCCAACATGACCTTGACAGATGGGCAGCACCATGCATGGTTTGTAGCATCACTAACACCACATCTAAGGACGGTGCTGTCGTAGCAGAAATTATCCACCTTGGCCAAAGCCTTGGAGATTGCAATGAGACTGCACGATACCCCAATACAAGATCCTGGCCTAGGAGTCCAACAAATCCATGTGCAACTGCAAAATTTGTGTCTGGAAATGAAGAGTTTGAAATAGGACAGGACAACTTCGCCAGAGGCGCGTGAGGAGGTATGGTGCATAAAATGCAAAGGCCAGGGGCATGACAAGGACCATTGTCCAGTCTTCGTGAATTACATGGTGGGAGGAGGGTCGATGCCATTAAGACTAGAGGCACAAGTAGGACTGAGCACGGTGCCTACATTATGGTGTGTGATTTGTCAGATAGGAGAAAAAATCACTATGGATAATTGTCATTTATTACAAAAGTATACGTAGACATCCCAACAATTGTTTTGTAATTTCTACAAGTTGATAAGCCATGATGAGTGCACCTGTAGAAGTTATGAACTAATGATGGATCAGACTCCTGCCTACAGAGTGCAGGTCGAAAAACAAGCCCTTGACCCAAATGTGGGAATGGCGCGTGCTGGATTTCAGGGGCGCAGATGAGGTTTAGGTGGAATGGGACGAGGAACGGGTCATGGAAAACTAATTTATTACAATTGCAGAGGGCCAAGGAACTATGCCCGCAATTATACGAATCCAACGAGAGCATCATGTTTATACTATACTCAGTTTGATCATGAGACAGAGGACTTCCCTACACTGATAGCGAGGCTACATCATAAAGGGATACTCCAGCCTCCCCCGACTTAGAATTTGCAAATGATGAGGTCTAAGCCATGAAAAGAGGACTCGAATGTAAACATAGTGCTTATAAGTGGTATCACAATAGGAGATGACAAAGGTAAGTAGCTTGAAGAAAGTGTGTGGGTTCGCAAGACTCCTACAAAGGAACTTGAATTTGATATGGAGCGCATGAAGGAGACATTCATGGAAGCTAAGAAGAGCTTCACAGAGGCCTCCACTTCAGGTAGAAAGGATCAACTAGAGCTGGAGATGGATCCTTCAATGATCACTGCCTTTCTAGAGACATGTATGAAACTACTGTGTGACAGCAAGGTTGTGAAAGGGTTGCAGGAACTTATCAATAGGCACGTTGGGTCAGGAGAACTGTGTGTAGTCTAGAAGCTCGGAAAGCACACATCACGAATAGGAAGGGAAATGATATTGACTGCGCAAATTGGGGAGTATGAAATGGATCAAGTGATTCTAGATCTAGGATTGGATGCGAATGTGCTGCCAAAATAGACATGGGAGCACATGGGTATGCCCCGTTGCAATGGTCCCCTATTCAATTACGGATGGCGAACTAGCAGAAGATCCTACTGATGGGAAGATTGCAGGGGATAACATTAGACATCAAAGGTGTGAGTGCGCTTGTAGATTTTGAGGTAATAGATATTTTTTATGAAAACAATCCCTATCTTGCACTACTGGGAATAGACTGGGCCACTAATATGAATGAAGTAATAAATCTAAAGAAGCACAAAATGATGTTTAAGAAAAAGTCACTATGCATAGTGGTGCCTTTAGACGCATGCGAAAGGATCGTGCTACACAGATCCAATGCACAATGATGAGAGTAAAGACGAGCTAGACTGTATCTACAAGATAACTTCTCGAGAACATGATTGGGTGAATCCTATAATGGATGACCGGATTTCATGGGAGCATGAAAGCTCCTGTACATCAGATTCAAATGAGGAAATAGAACGATGGTAGAACTAGTTACATGAGGTAACCATGCTCAATTGCAACATGATGGTAAGATCACTACGTTGCATGACAACAGAGGTAAGGGATCTACCTATGTATGACAAGTTGATAGTGGTGCATGAATTCCTGAACAAATTTGAAAGCGCAGTGCCAGAACAATAACGGTTCGATGCTTTGAAATTGGCACTGCATGCAACGACCGCAAGGTGGTGGGGTACGCATCAGAGAAGTATTGAGAGCTGGTGTGAACACAGAAGGGGGATTCTTATATGATTTGGAAAACCTCAGCTACAAATGAGATCTGGTTATGGGGGGTGAAACAACTTGCATGCCCACCTTTCCATATGGGTACAAGCGTAGGGTATGCAGCCCACACGAATGCACACTGCTATCATGATAGGAAACAGGAACAACAAGCAGAAGCAGGAAAGACAAGTGTGTGAACAATGAAGCATGATAAAACCTAGCATGCCAAAAGTAATACACAGGGAAGCCTTTGACAAGGTGTGTGAAGTGTTGAACTAGGTCCACCATGTGAGACACATCGACTGAGACCTATGTGTACTAGTGATTGTAAGGGCTTATAGGACCATGTGCCAAACTCTAACCATGCAAGAACTTCCGAAGCTGAAGTATGAAGAAGGGGCTATAGTCCCTATGGAGCATGCGAAGACGAGTCCGTGCATAACAACACCCATAAATACGATGGTCTGCGTAGACCGAAATGAAGAAATCACATAGTTACATGAAACATAACATATAAGACTTGAGGAAGAAATTCGACGGGAAACTTTAGAATTCACGAACTTGAAAAAGACCGGGTACGGCTAAGGGAGAAAAGCACTTTAATGGTCACAGAGGTCAAGAAGCTGGAAAGTGAAATAAAGGAAGCATTTCTCGTTGAAAAACTGAGGATGGCAAGGCAAGGTGCTATTATAGACATATTTGGGAACTACAACCCCAATCACATATGTCAATAAACCAAGAGCTCTCAAACCCCTGAAAGTGTTGTTTCAAACCCTAAAGGATCAAGGTCAACTGATTACATCATTTCCCAGAACTTCTCCCTGAAAAACTACTCAGAACTGGTCAAAAATGGACCATACAGACTGCTCCATGCTAAGGGTGTGATGCATCTCATCTGTTACACACAAGGGGTGTGATGCATACTGAAAAGCCCTTCTATAGGGTGCGATGAGCGAGAGCAGACAAATGCCAGAGGAAGTTTACTAGGTGGAAACTCAGAGAATCTTCTAGAAACTACCCATATGACACTTGCCTCTCTGAATTCACCCAAGGATGAGTAAGAGATCATGAAATCTCTAAGTGGAACCAAGAACTATCAGAGAAATGACACTAATAAAAAACCCAGAAGCTGACTCACCCCCCTGCAAATATCTATATATGTATCCCTAATCCTAGAGATCCAGAGGCTGAAATTTTGTAATTTGTAAGGAAGTGTTATTGGTTTCTCTTTGAAGACATTGCATTGTTGGGTGATCTTTATTTTCATGAGGTGAAGAGGGCTTTCGTGCTGGGAGGATGATGCTGGATTAGACAGCTGGGTTGTAATCCTCTCTTCTACTTCTACTATCAATAAAGCTATTTGAGTTTTCCTCCATATGCTTGTGTACTTGTGAATCTTTTATTTGTGTATGAAATTGTATGGTTAATTTACTTCTGATTCTACATTGTTTATGATATTATAGATCTTTATGCTTTGATGGTGTTCTGTTGCTTTGCCTCTACAAGTGCTCTTTGAAGTGGGACAAGTGAGAAAGGAGTGGCAGGATTTATCAAAGGAGAGAGGGAACAAGCAAGGAGCCAAGCGAAAGACTAAGGTTGGTGCTCTCTTCTTCTCTCTTATCTATCATACATAAAGGAAAACACAAGTTACTTTGAATTGTCTTTTTGTAAGATAGCTACCCGTCTTAGTGGGACTAGCAGATCTAAACAAACACTAGTTTTCCCGGAAACAAAATGGTGACTCCACTGGGGACCGAATAGTTTGTTTGTTTGTTACTGTTGTTTGATTTATAAACTACAAACGGAGCCTGAAGTTAAGCCAACTAGCCTTTGAACTGCTTTTGCTATGCAACTGCAAAGTAGATCAACGATGCTTCAGTCAATCTCCGAGTTGGTTTATGAACGGAAGATCTGACTTGCAAACATCCTAAGTTCCCTGGTGGTAGCTCAATAACCTCATAAGATCATACGCCTATGCTTTGTTTTATTTCTACATCATTACTCAGCCTAAATCACTGAACTTAGCTGCAAATTTTGAGCAAAAACCAAGCTCAGTTTCTCTCCCTAGCCCATCGCACTGTCTGTAACTATGCAACTTGGATACATCGCACCTCCTGTGTGTTACAGGTGAGATGCATCCCTGTTTCCCTGTATTACAGGTGTGATGATTGAATGAAATTGTTTCCCTCTCTGGAATTTGGTATTTTCTTCATTGTTTTCAGCTCTATTCAGTAGTTTTGTTGTTCATGATCAGTATATCATTGTTGAAGCTTTCTTCCATTACATTATTTAGCCTCCATCAGTTAGGAATTGTAAATGTTTTTTTATGTATTTTTCATCATTTACAATCCTCCTTTGCAAAAATTAGCTTAATTGAACTGTCGTATTTTGATTCGAAAGTGTTGAAACTATCGTTTTGAGTCAAGGAAAAGAGTGTCATAAAGTATTCCTCTTTTAGATAGTTGATTGTACTTTTTCCATTGTATTTGATTTGAATTGTCAATATTTGAAGTGTCGAAAGTAGTTTTCCATTCAAAATTGAAAGTGTCGTCTTATTCTTCTTTTCGTTTTGAAAAGAAATTGATAAAGTGTCGCTTTGAAGAAAAGTAGTTCAGATCTGTACTTAGTTTTCTTTTTGGCATTCTCACATTAAGGAATCAGAAGAAAAAAATACATGCATGTGCATTTGCATTTAGACTTCTTGCAGAATTTGATTTAGGAAAGTGCATTTAGTGTGTGCTCTATGCTCTCTGCTGAAAGAAAAAATCATAATCTTCTTTCCTTTGTAGCTAGGATTTTCATTGCTAAAAGAACATAAACGACAACTTATCATTTTAGATTGCATATTTAGGAATTTTACATCTACATCATGTGGTGAACCTTGAAAGGCAAACTTCTTAAAAAAGATCAACTTTAAAATAAACCTCAATGAACATAAAACCGCTTTGGAACCTAACACACAACATATATAAGTCTACGTTAGAGGCGTATTTCGATGTCGTAAAGCCTGGTAACTATTGTTTTCATCGAAGGTTGGGTGATTCCTCCTCTTTGATACAACAATTTCCAGTACGGACTTGTGCTCACACGTACCGTCGAGTATATATTGGGAAAGCATAATAGGCTGATATCCTTTATCCTTAGGAAGTCGTGTCTGCCGCCGTACTGATCGCAATGCACTGAACACAGCATTTAGGAAGATTGAATATCGTACGCAAAGTCCTCGGAAATTTTTCTTTAATTTACCAGCGAGGTGTATATTGTAGCTTTGTGATTGGTTTGGTAATCCCTCTGTCTAAATTTCCAAAGAAGTCACTTTCATTCCTTTTCAATTCCTTAAAAGAAAAGGTACATCTGAGCACTTGTCACTTCAGGCTCATTAAAAATTGAAGGTGACTAGAGTCACCTTTAGCTTTTTCTTGACTCTTAAAAATTGAAAAAGCAAGTTGTGTCAAAGCATCGTAAAATTTATTTAATTCAGAATAACATCCCTGTTCCCTCATTGATCATAGGTTGAAACAATGGAATCCACCAATCAAGGATTTTCCCTCAGGGGAAATCCTAGTCCTTTCTCTTCTTGGGGAGATATTGATGCTCCATACATGGCTACATTGTCCCTTCCAGGAATCACAATTGGCCTATTGGTATGGCTGTTCTCAACCTCTATCATTCAAAACACCATAATTCCTCAGCAATCAAATCAGTAACTAGATGATACTGGAGTTTCTCCCTCACCTTCTACTTCGTTTGTTTCTCCCTCTCCTTCTTCCTCTTCACTTAATGAAACTACTGACACTAAAAACCAAGTAACTGAGAAGAAGAGGAAAGGGAAGGAGAAGAAGAAGAAGAAGTCAGTCAAACAAGGGGGCAACCATGCATCATCCAGTGAAAATTTGCACATCGAATCTTCCAAACCAAAATCTCCATGCGTGATTTGTAAAGGAAACCACTATCATCGAGATTGTCCTTTTATCCTGCCGATCTTGAGAGACTGGTCTCCCTGCTTGCACCATCCGGTGTCATCAACCTCTATCGATCATGTTGAGAACACACCATCGAATAGTGAAAATGAAGTCAATGGATGAAAAGGAAGATCTAGATTCCTTGTAGGCTATGTGAAGGCGATCATGCCATCCATCGTTGTCCTTTTCTGGATGAAGCCAAAAGTGTCTTGGAAAATCGTCCTACTTCACCGCAACGACTTCCACCCAGATACAAGAAACTCTTGCCAAGTCCATCGCTAGTCAAAAATCTGACTGACATACTTCTGTTGTCAATCGAAATCCCTATCATTGAAGATAAACCCTCTCAGTCCACACCGGACCAAAGTTAACAGGTTGAGATGGCAGTTGACCCGGTCTTGTCTTTGGAAGGTCCACCTTTAGATGATATAGTCTCCAAAGAGAATGAGAACGACACTGTTCAAATTCTTTTTGTTAACAAAGAGTCTGATGAACATGGGGGCGATCTACTTGTTCCTTTACCACATGAGGGAGGTTCCCCATTTCAAGAGATTCATCCGACCGTTTATTTGGTCCCTCCTCCAAGCAATCTAGTCATTTCCTTTGATTGAAATCTACTAGCGGGACCCCGCCTTCCATCTAATGTACCATTCTGAATCATAGTACAAGCTTACATAATGATCATGGCTAGCACTATCATAGATGAAGGGGCTTCCATGAGTATCCTTTCCATAACTTCTTGGAAAGCACTTCGTTCGCCATCACTTCTGCCTGAAATTAAAAATTTGTCAGGCTTCAATAAAGGAACCAGTCGACTGTTAGGGATCCTTCCAAATTTTCCTATACCTTTGAGAAGGAAAACCATTCATTTGAACATCATGGTAGTCCAAGGGCCACTACATTACAATCTACTCCTTGGTTGTGACTACATTTACAACATGGGAGCTATTGTTTCCTCACTCTTTCGAGTGATGTGTTTCCCGTATGAAGCCAGAATGGTACAACTGGTTGACTAGCTTTCATTCCCCGGTTCAAACACAACTACTAGTCAAACACCATCCCTAAATGGTCTCTTTGCACAAGGAATTTTTCATAAACCCCCAGTTCATCCACCTAATGACTGCGAATGATTTGGTGAATGTAACGAAACCTAGGGGGCATGCACCCTGGTTTGCTTCGGCAGACAAACCAAGATGAAAAGATAGATTTCCTCATAGGATATATGACCAGTCTGACACACCCATCCTTGTAGGATATGGGATCAGTTTGGAGAAAGATCTCCTCATCGTAGGTTATATGATTGGTCTGACACACCCGTCCATGAGGATATGCGATCAGTCTGAAACAGGATCTCCTCAAAGGTTATGTGATTGGAGTGCTGACCCACACCATTCACCTTTGTCTATTTCAATGGAAAAAGCCAAGGAAGTGTTTTTTCTGCTCTATAGATGAAACAATCTTGCTTAAATGCAAGGACTTCTATATGGTAACTTGGAAACTCTACTTTTCTTTATACCTGGGGGCATGCAAACCTTTTTTACGCAAGTGAAAAGTGACCAATGTAACTCTAACCTTGTAGTATTTTACTAACTTCAACTGCTTAGGTTAGGTGATTGGTTTGATCCACCACTCACCTTTGTTGGTGGCCCTGACAAAGCAAAGGAAATGTTTTTTTCTAAACTATCCTACCTAACCTCAGTAGTTCATTAACTCTTAGTTCTGTAGTTGGTCATTTCTAGCCTGCATACAAAAGACACCTGAGAAAATTTTTGCATGGGGCAAGCTCATTAAAAAATGAACCTACTAATAAGAGACATCCTTAAAGATGACTGGTATGAGCAATGTTTCCACGAAGTTCAAGCTCGTTAAAATATAAAACTAGCACTGAGCACATGTTGGCACAAGGTTCAATCTCATTAAAAAATAAACCCGCCTTTCGGTAAATAACCTTTGTGATCACATTGCTATCAGCCTTTTGAGCCTTGGTCATGTTCTTACCGTCACCTCCACTCTTTTAGCTGATCATACGCCTCCACTTGATTGTTTACCCTTTTGAGGAACAGCTGTGATGAGTGACTCTATTAGCCACCCTCATTACACTGCCATGTTTGAGAAGTTCCAAACTTACTTGGAACCAGTTGCTACCCAAAAATACCACTCGTTCCTCAAAAACAAGTTTCTTTTAAGCTCTTTTTAGACACGTAAAATATGAAAAGACTGTCAAGCCACTGGCCTTTCTAGCTCGTTAATGTAAGGGGAAGCACCATCCCTCCTCTACATTTTAATCTTTTTGGACCCGAGGTATCATTCCACAAAAATATCGAGCGCTTGTCTTTTTCGGCTCGCTAAAACTATCAAAAAGTCATCCCTTTCATATTATTTTATACTTTTTTGAACTTAATATATTATACCATGAAAAAGGACTACTGGAGTTTCCTTTCCATCTCCTTTTAGACTCTATAAATATGAAAAGGACTAAGTTATCTTTTTCATTAAACTTGTTAAAACAATAGCGAAAAACTTGTCCATCCTTACAAGAGTGAGTTTCACTGTCACTAGGTTCACTAAAACATAGTGATAGGTTTGCCCGAAGGGAAAATTATAGAACAAGCATATGTCATCCTCCTCGAACTTGACAAAAATAAAGAGGTACTGGTCAGCAATGACTAGGGAAGAAGGGAAGAAAACTTGAAGAACTTCATTAGTAGTAGGTCGCTCTTGAACATGACACTTTCACTCTGTCACCATGATTGAGTCGGGTTGGGTTATTCCATTCACCATCACCATTGGTCCTCCATACCATCCATGGGGTTAATGCTACCGATCCATCTCAGTGTCACCGATATTTTCAAAAGAAGTTGCTCAGAGAATTCACCAACCCAGCTAACGCCTCATCCACTGCAATACCTTCACTCTCCATTTTTCATGACTACCACCTTGAACCTTGTATCATTAGATCATTTTCACCTCCACAAAATCATTTTCTTTGTTTCATGTCGTAGATGTGGAATTCATTAAGGCCCTCCTACGACGGGTCACTTCTTCTTGACATTAGCTCATTATCCAAGAAGTTGACTTAGGAACAACCCTTTGAGTACTTTGAAACTTGCATGCCTCAATGGCAAGTTTCTCACTTCTGGTGATAGGTTTACATCAATGGCCTTCGACCAAAATATTCCACGTGGTGTTCGACATCGACTCATATATTCACACCACATGAATTGTACTATAGTACCTTGAGAATATTATCATTATCGGTGATTCCTCTCGCGCCTGTTAACAGCTTACATCATTGGCTGGTAATCAGGCGATGTCTTTCCATGTTCGAATTCAAGACATCTGTTCACATGGATCGACTTGTACATCGGGCAAAGATTGAACGAGTTTGAAGACCCCGAATCTAGTTTCATCCATCTGGGTTGTGATATATTCTAGAAAATAAAGACATTAGATGTACTCCATAGCTGCATAGATGATCATCCAAACTAAGGGATGATGGCTCTACCAGAATCATCAGTCTTCCATAGTAGACAATTGTTTGTCCTATGTACATGAAAATGAATTTATAAAAGCTAAGCATGAGAATGCCCACCTCAACTAGATCATGAAAATATTATGAAGATAATGTATTGTATTGTATCTTATTACAGGTCACCTTCTCGTTCGAAAAACCTCGGATCCTCATGATAAGGCATTTCACCCGACATTAGAAGATTTACGACCTCATGCTTTAGGGGGCAACTGTTATAGACATATTTTGGCACTGCAACCCTAATCACATATGTCGATAAACCAAGGGCTCTCAAACCCATAAAAGTGCTGTTTCAAACCCTAAAGGATCAAGGTCAACTGATTACATCATTTCCCAGAAGTTCTCCCTGAAAAACTACTCAAAATTGGTCAAAACTGGACCATACAGACTACTCCATGCTGAGGGTGTGATGCATCTCATCTGTTACACACAAGAGGTGCAATGCATACTGAAAAGCCCTTCTGTAGGGTGCGATGAGTGAGAGCATACAAATGGCAGAGGCAGTTTGCTAGGTGGAAACTCAGAGAATCTTCTAGAAACTACTCATATGACACTTTCCTCTCTGAATTCGCCCAGGGATGAGTAAGAGATCATGAAATCTCCAAGTGGAACCAAGAACTATCAGAGAAATCACTAATAGAAAACTTAAGAACTAACTCACCCCCATACAAATATATATATATAAATAATAACTATTAATATATATTTATATATATATATATATATAATATTAATATTATATACATAATTATAAATATATATATGGATCCCTCATCCCAAAGATCCAGAGGCTGGAATTTTGTAATTTGTAAGGATGTGCTATTGGTTTCTCTTTGAAGACATTGCATTGTTGGGTGATCTTAGTTTTCATGAGGTGAAGGGGGCTTTCATGCTAGAAGGATGATGCTGGATTAGACAGTTGGGTTGTAATCCTCTCTTCTACTTCTACTATCAATAAAGCTATTTGAGTTTTCCTCCATATGTTTGTGTACTTGTGAATCTTGTATTTGTGTATGTAATTGTATGGTTAACATACTTCTGATTCTACATTGTTTATGATATTATAGATCTCTATGCTTTGATGGTGTTCTATTGCTTTGCCTCTACAGGTGTTCTTTGAAGCGAGACAAGTGAGAAAGGAGTGGCAGGATCTATAAAAGGAGAGAGGGAACAAGAAAGGAGCCAAGCAAAAGAGTAAGGTTGGTTATCTCTGCTTCTCTCTTATCTATCATACATAAAGGAAAACACAAGTTACTTTGAATTGTTTGTTTCTAAGATAGCTACCAATCTTAGTTGGACTAGCAGATCTCAATAGACACTAGTTTTCTCAGAAACAAGTGCGTACAGTCATACTAATGAATTAGAAAGCTATTTTCATGAATTGGTTAGTCTTCTGCCATGGTTGAGACCACATCTCACCAAACATAGTGACCAGGGTAGTGCAGTGCAAATAGTAGAGTGCACGATGTCGATCACTACAAGGGAAGATGGGGATTCTCTGCAAACTATGGTGGAGGATGAGATGAAGCCCCACATGGGTGGTGTGCCCACGTGACTAGCCATAGGAAGGATAGTATTAGTGCTCAAGGCTGTTGAAAGGGAGTGCGGGACTATAAACTATTCTGCCTAGGGGTTGCGCGATATGAGAGATGCGCGCAAGAGTAGGATGTCATAGGGTTCATGACCGCACATGGATGGCTATGCTGCCATGCGCTTTGGTTGGGAAGTGACCATTGGTGTCACTATTCATGATAGGATGTCCAATTTGAGGCCAAATAGAGTGGGTGACAGGCATTAAAGACATTAGTTATGGGCAAGATTTGGGAAAATCTACCACCAAGAAAGCATTAATGGCCCAAAATTGTGGGGAACAGTCGAATTCAAATTCAAAAGGTTCTATAAAACCCACAGGGTTGGCCAGCAAGCAACACTTGGTCATTTGAGAATGGAGCATTTGATTAGAGCACAGAGTGTTGAGAACTGAGCGATAATTGAGCCCCTATGTTCGCGAGAGACAGAATACAGTGTAGAGATGATGACGACCACTAAGGATGGGTTGGGAATTAAAGAGGGAACCATCAGCGAGGCTGCGTAGAGCCCCATAGTGCAAGATGTTCCCGAGGATGTTGGGGTGGTCACAAAAATCCCCAAATCACCACGGATGCCATGGCCGAAGAAGGATAAATAAGCAATGGGTCTAGTACACATGTCCCCGAGGAATCTGTGGCACAACAAATTATCAATGGAAGAAGAGGGGAAGGTAGTCACAATTGAAAAATATGAGGAAGAAGAAGACTTGCAGGCCCTAATCCCCGTCGCGGAAGAAGAAGAAGATGTGGAGGAGGATATCCAACTATTGCGCTTTGCAACAAAACAGCTCATGTATGTCTCTTCGCGGAAAGGGAAGACCAAATTACCAAAGGATCTAGATGCAATGAAGAGTTTACTCCAGACCTTAATCCTCGTCGATGGCATTGTATTTGAGGGCACACACCTAGACCACATGCCCACCATGAAATTTGAAGACTGGGACCTTACTGACAACGAAAATTTCCCACACCTAGAGATGGCGAATCCGATGAAGTAGAACAACGAGGGGGTGGTGATAATGCTAGAGCCATGAAAATGGTTGCACAGTGTGGAAAAGGCTAGGTTGCTGCACTTGTTATGGATTCCACATTTATGCCATGCACCCATCACGATTTTCGTCATCAGGCAGCTGCTCTGCTTGGTACATGATGGGTATCTATGGCTGGAGGAGCCTATTCCCATCATGGTAGACCTCATCCACCATATTTCTTGGCTTCCCCGTAAGGGAAAGGACCTCGCAACTATACGCAGAAAAAGTAGTGATGTGGCTCTTGCAGAAGCCATGAAAGCGAAATATAAGTTGGAGAAAAAGAAGAGGGGCTACACCATCTCCAGCATCAAGGACAAGGGGGTGCGCATCGCAACTCAACTCCTGGCTGGCAAAGTGATGAGAAAATGCTGCACTGATGAGGTATCAACGCGCGTGGTCACGTTGGCTGAGTAGTGCATGGAGGGGGTCCAGTTCAATTGGGTTGAATTCCTCTCCAATTAATTTTTTTAAATTGTCGCGAAGCCCAGGAGCAGGGTAAGACCTTCCATTATGTGTGGTTGCTCTTATCCATATTGCTAGTAGCAGGTGAACTACCGGAGGACAGTCAGTTCCCCAATATTGACCAAGACTTACCAGAGGCCGCAAAGTATGCTTCGCTTTGGGCTACCAAGGATGTGAAATGGATTCGCGATACAAAAATTTTCTAGGTGCTCATGGAGGCAAGCATCTAAATGTGGATCAACAGGAGGCCGCGCCTATCACTTACAGTGCACAATAGTCTACATATTTTTGCAGACTTCAAGGCAGATATGTAAAAAAATTATATCAGGGTGTGAAAGGACCAATGAAGCAGTGGACAAAGCTACCATTTGTAGCCACTGACGACACAATCTTCACTGCATTACAGACATGGCCTCCTGAGTGGCGCGCCCCAGATTTGGCAAAACTTGATAAAGCGACAGCAAAAAAGAAGAAGGATGATTCCAAACTGCATGCTATCCAACTGGCCACGAGAAGGTGGAATGAAAATGTGGCAGCTGAGGTAAGGGTAGTATGCAAAGCAGCATAAGAAGCCGTGGAGCAGAAGAAGGCCATAGAAGCAGCAGTAGTAGTGTAGAGAATAGAGGCAGCAATGGTACAGGTAGAGGAGGGCCAAGAAACATCCTCATGGCAGGAGGCTGAGGACATAGTAATAGCAGAAGGGAGTGTGGACCTAGGGAATGTGTCCACATAGCTCAAACGGCTATGCATCGCAGAGAGATCTGGCCAAAGGAAGAAGGTTAAGGCCACGAAGCTGGCCATTGACCCGATGACCTTAACTGAAGGTGATCTCCATGACATTGGCGAGATGGTTCATGATGTCACCAGTGAAGTGCTTCAAGAGTTTATGACGGAGCACCACACTATGTTGGGGGCCCTCAGGGTGTAGCTGCAAGAGTTACAAGTGTGGCCCCCTTAGGAAGGTACTTCATCTACCGACATCGTAGTAGGCACTGTAGCAGCAGAACAGATGTTGCACGCAAGGATGGAAAACACAATAGTGTTGCCATAGGGAGCTCTAGTGTCGCCAAATACGATGGATCAGATGTCGCTTAACTTGATGAAAGACATCAACCTTAACCTAGATGCCCTTCCTCGAGAAACGCTATATCAGTTACAAGATGGGGTAACGCTAGAGCTGCAAGCTAGGGAGAGTTGCACGATCCAGGTTCTCAGTGAGCTAAAAATTAACATAGAACAGCTTAATTTGTAACGCGATGAGATGGTGTCACAGAATCAACAGTTGGTGAATATGGTAGATGACGCTTGCCGACGCGTCCCGAAGCTAGCCATCATGGTAGATCTACTGGTAGAAGTCTGAATCCATAGTTTGGAAAGTGGAGTCCGTGATGCGAGAGAAGAGACAACAAGGGTGCAACTGGAGTTGAATCTCCAGATTGCCAAGCTGCGGTTGAAGGCGCGGCCTTCCACTCCCCAAGAAATAAGAGAATAGTGTGCCAGTGCTATTGCAGCACGGTTGGAAGATATTAGAGGTGCAGTGCATGACTGTACAAATATGTTAGAACAGGCACTGGAAGTCCTCGCGACTCTACAGGAGGATCCCAACATCCAATATCTAGAGACAGAGGCTCGCGAACCCCAACAGCAGTATGATAGCATCAAAGGGACTGCGCAGATAGTAGTCCTCACTCAGCGGCTTGCAAGGATGTAGTGAGCCAAGGCGTTAAAGGAGTAGGTGGACATGGCACACCATAAGGAAGAAGTTCTCAAAATGTGTGTCGAGCCATGGATTGATGAGGCCTTCACAATCATGACAGATATTGAAGGAAATCTTGCATAGATTCAAGGGATGCATTCATAGATACAGGGTAGGACGCCAAAAACAGAAGTCTTAGAAGAGAGAATGCAGCAAGTTCAACAAGCAACAACTTAGTGCGCCTGCAGACATTAGCACCATACAAGAACAGTTGCAGGGACTCTGCACCAAGATCTCCGCACCGACAGAGTGACTCAAGGGTGAGTCACGATGTTTGTGTTGGGGGCCTGTTGGGCATGGAATCCCCCCACAACATGTTTTGGGGCTCAAAGCCTAAGTTTTGAGTAATATTGTTGTAAAGACTCCGTGAGTTGTGGGCACGGAGTGTGAATTATATGTTAGAGTCATAGGGTTGTACGCCCTTAGTTTTGAATGTAGTGTCGACCTACCCATGGTCTGTGGACCATGGGATTGTATAAATAGAGCGAGGCTCTAAGTTGTAAATGAACGAATGAAGGGATGGAATCTGATATATAGAATAAGATAACGAGCATAGAGCAAGAGTCTAAGTATCTTGGGTCGTAGTAGTAGGAAGAGGCTCTGTATCTGAGTGTGCAGAGGCTTAGTAGATTCCACAACTAAGTGCATGGACCCCTGCAGCTGAGTGTGCAGGGTGGAGTCGAGTCTGTAACGAAGGAGGAAGAATAATAAAGAGAAGTTTTATCTGAATTTCATGTATCTATTCTTATGTTATTACATGTGTGTTATCAATTGCAATTATATTGTTTATTTATTGCATGCCTTTGTATGAATGGTGAATATTGTTAAGTTTAACTGAAAGCATACATATAAGCTAAGTTAATCAACTAATATCGGGTTACTAATAAGACCTTGGGTAATAACATTGTTCGGCCCCCAAGTAGGGTTGCGCGAGGACAGCATCACAGGCTGTGAGGTACTAATAAGTGTGCGTAGCAATGTGCTCAAAGGGTCAAACCGCGGACCACTTGGAACCCATCAGACATCCCCAGGGTGTGGAAACCTGGTTCTAGCACCCTCCCATACTACTTTAGGTGAGACTTCAGTTCGTGCTCCATGGACTATTGGCAAAAGGGCCAGTAGTACCAGGATTTGTTTGCCTAAATCATGTCAAAAGCTGCGTTAGGACCCAAGAAGCCAACATGAGGTCCCCAACGACTTCCTTAAAATTAGGGAGCCTCATCTCTCAAACTCGAGATAAACTAGCTCTTTTTCTCTCAGTTGCTCGGCTACCTTCTAATCCACATGGCTTGGCTGCTTACACTCTGAGCTGGTGTGATGGATGGAGGAATATTCAAATGGGGGAGAAGTAAATGAGGAGGATTTACCTGCTAAAATCCCTCTCCCTTGTCCCATTCGAGTTTTAACCTTAGTATTTGACAAAATTCCTTGATTTTGTCCTTCAATCATTAATTCAATGCATATTAGTCCACCAGGGATAATATCAAACTCTAACTCTTCTCATAAACAAAATATAATAAAAAACATGTAATAAGTTGTGAGAAAACTTGGTTTGACTAAGCTAGGAGGTGAATTAAGGCCCATATAATTACCCAATGGTGAGGCTCATCATCACCCCCCTACTAAAATTGTTGCTCATCCTCTGAGCAACTCAATCAATATCCATATCCTTCATAGCTCTAGTGGCCTCCCTGACATCCCATGCCTCTGTTGTGGTTTCCTCTTCTTGTTCATAGAAGCCTGCTTTCCTTTTTACCTCCTCCCACTTCCTCTTTTCTTCTTCTTCCTTTCTTCCTTCTAGTATTCCTAAGAGTAGTGGTGGACTGAGTTTTAGGTCCATCCAATTGACTTTTAGCCTTTGCATAGATTGCTTGTACATGGGTGTCCTATTTAGTGCTTCTCTCAATATTTGAGGAGAGTGGTACTCTCTTATCCTTAAGTTGTATGGAAATGTGTTCCATCTCCTTAGGTAAGCATGTATGCTATCATCCCCTAACAGCCTGAATATGTCCTCAAAATGTGAAATTTCTTTCTCTTGGGCAACAAGATATCTAGGTGCAAGATGAGGATCATTTGCAATCAAATTATGGTTACTGATGAGGACCATGGGATTTGATTGTTCATCTCTGATCAAAAGAGGTTCATTTTGCTCTCTTTCCAATATCTTCTTCATCTCTATAGCCCTTGATTCCTCATGGATCATCCATGATGCCAAAGCCATCAATTGTAAATCTCCCAGATTGGCATTAGTGTCCCATACATTAATGTCTGTTAAAGCCATGTTGTGCAAATAAAACTCAGACATCTTGGCCTTATCTTCTAGTGTGATCTAATCACAAAGATCAATGAACGACCTGTAGTCCTGAAATGGCATGGTGCCTCTTTGTGCTAGGGTCTTGATATGGAACTGAAGCCACTATTCCTTGTGGTATAGGGCATAGGATTTAGTTGGCATCCTACACTGGATTGCTTCCAAAGAGATACTGGCTATACATGCCAATTTATTCTCTCTTTCTTGGAGTTGTCCTCTCAACCATGAATTTTCTATTTTTAGTTGATTTTTCATTATGGCCTCTCTATCTCTCAAGTTATTTAGCTCTCTACCCGTCTCCTTGAGCTTCTCCTCCATGTGCCCAATGTCTTCCACCCCCTTGGATTTGGTGATCTGCATCCATCTATGAGTTCTAGCTCTCTCCTTCTCAAGCTTGAAGAACAATGTAATAGCAAATTTTTGAGGAATGACCCTGCCTCCTTCAACAAACTTGTAGTAGGAGTCAAGTTTAGGTTTGGGGCTAGGTTCTTTTGACTCTGGGTCCTCTTCTTTAGTTTCTTGTTTTTGGCCTATCTCCTTTTCCAATTTTTGTGTCTCATGTAGGTTGAGCAGAGTATCCTGTAGGAATTCTTCTTCTTCCTGTAGATTCTATTGTGTATCCTATAGGATTGCTTTTCCCTTGGAGGAGGTGGATCTAGTCATAGGCCTTCTCACATAGGTGATAACAGACTTAGGGGAAGGCATTTTTTTCTTTTGTTTAGGTGAGTCTTCAATCACAATGGGAATTTTGGTTGGTGTTTGGGGTTTCCCCTACCTTATTCTTTTGTTTTTCCTTGCCCGGAAATGTAATGGCGTCTGCCTCTGCCTTTTGCCTTTTTGCTTGATGGGGGTGCTAAGTGCAGTGAGGGAAGCTTCTAGCTCTCTCTCAGTGGATTTTGGAGACACCCTAGGTGACTCCTCCTTATCTTCTACCCCCTCTTTCCCATTTCTTTCTTCACCTATGTCTTTCCTTTCTTCTTCCTCTTGTATATCCTCATCTTCTTTATCAGTTTCCTCCTTAGCATTCTCCTCTATTTCTTCATAATCCTCCTTCTCTTTCTCCTCTTCTTCTTCACCTTCCTCATTTCCTTCTGTTTCGTATTCTTCTTCATCCATCTCATCTTCATCTCCTTTTGTTTCTTTTTCTTCCTACTCTACTTCTTCTTCCTCTACTTTAGTCTCTTCCTCTTCATTGACAGTAGGACTAACATCATATGTGAGAGCTTTGATGTCTTCCTCTACATGCATTTCTCTGAAAACTAACCATTGTATAGGAATTCTCAGGTTTTGGAGGGAATATTCAATAAGGATTCTAATCTACCCATGATGAGATAACTGTTGGGAATTTCCCTCTTGCACCTTGATGCTTGAGTCTATTAGTGATTGGAGCAAGAAGTATGGTATGCTAAGCCTGTGGTGAGGGGGTGTTTTTGCTCGAAATCACAATTCTTCAAGAAGCGTAAAATGATAGCCATAGGCCACACTATACCTACCCTCACATGAAATGTATTTGATAAGTTGGTAGCCCACCTAATTCCAGGGATATGGCAGATGTTCTCTCGTTACTCCTTTTTTGTCCTCAATGGGTTCCTCACCATATAAAAAGAATTTCCTTTTGGAAACCTGGCTATCTCCTTTGTCTTCCTTCGTCCATAATACTCCTAGGGGAAGTGTGGTAACTTTGTTGATGAGATCAGGGAGGAGTTCTATGGAGCGGCCTCTTACCACAATAGTGGCATGGACTCTGGAAAGTGGAATGAGGGAGAGAGAAAAATCTCGAACCACCTCATCATCATACCCCCTTAATTTTTAAAAAAATCCCATCCAATTATGC
Organism: Pinus taeda; assembly: GCA_000404065.3. Lineage (NCBI taxonomy): Eukaryota > Viridiplantae > Streptophyta > Pinopsida > Pinales > Pinaceae > Pinus > Pinus taeda. Next base: position 68,566 of record APFE031598061.1, read on the forward strand.
CTTGTGAAGATTTCTAGTACCTGAGGGTGTTGTTGTATTCTCACAATGTTAGTGGGCTCCCTTCTATTAAACGCTCCTGACATCTTGGTTGGTGGGGTTTGAGGAGATGATATGGTTGATACAATTTTCAAATGCAAAAGTAAAAGACTGAGATGATTGTGTGCAATTTTCTCTTGCACAACTGCTAAATTCACTCAAACTAGTGGATTTTTTGTTCCATTTACTTGGAAAGAGGGATGTAATTACAGAGCCTACATCTCCATAGTGTTTTCTATGGTCAACCCTAGTGTTTTACCCTCTGAAGCTCCTCTCAACCTATCCTATAGACTGTCTCTGTGCATCCTATAGAAATCTTGTGTGCAATCCTGTAGGATTTCCTGTGTAATCTTGTGCGAATTCCTATGTAGAAAAATGATGGTGTCTTCCTAGTTGTAGGTTGCCTGGTGTTGTGCTCTACAAACAACCCCCCTATTTCATATTATTTTTATGTGAAATGGGTCCCTTTAAAATAAAGTTGATATCAATAATTTTACTTAACAAAAGGTCCGATAATCAAATGAGCGCTTTATAAAAACCCTTTTTAAAAACAATATCCATTTTAAAGAAATAAAGCAAATCTCGGTCATTGCGATAAAGCGATCACAAGATCGCATATCGCAATGACATGAGGGACACAACAAAATGGTACAAGGCTTTCCGCCGATGCGATATCGTATTTGGCGATCGGCGATCGGTGATATCCAATGCACAACCAAAAGCGCCCCATATCAATACCCCCGATGCGATGAGCTATCGACGATCGGCGATCGGCGGGTCCCCTTGTTTGAGTCTTAACAAACATAAGCCTTTCGTCGATGCGATATCGCAATCGGCGATCGGCGATACTCGATGCAATTGTTAAGGCGGACTTGTTATAATCCCCGATGCGATGCGATAAGGCACAGTTTTCAATAGAAATCCATTAAAGTGATTGGAAAGCTCAATTTACTCATATTTAAGGCATAATCCCTCCCGCTCGGCCGCCAATATGTCCATTGCATGCTTAATGAGATCTCTCGACCAAATAATGATATAATGGGCATTTATAAGGTGGAAGGTATTATACGACCATTTAATGGATTCATGTCTTAAAATCTTTCCATAGATTATCTCCGCGCCCGTTTTAAAGCTGAATATATTGCTGCGCATCTATTCATTCGCTATCAATTGCAAGTTTTATCGCTATCTCTCTGTGTTACGCCAAATTGCCTCTCTGTGCAGAATTCATTCATAGACAGGAGTTCGGGCATGATGGGTAAGAAGCCTAAGAAGACCGCAGGTGCTTCCAATCCACCAACCGAAGGACAAGCCGCTGCAAACAGCAAGAAAGGCCTAATATCTTATACAACATGCACAGGCCTTACCAGAGTAACTTGGCAGGGCACTTATGACTTAATTGAGGCCGAGAAACCAAAGCAGACGGTAGCAGAAGCTACCACGGATTCATTAAAGAAGTCTGACTGCACTCTCAAGGATTTGGCTGACTCTTTCCTTCACAGGATAGCAGCCAGGGAGCAAATTCTCCCATATACAGACGTGGTGCGATGGGCAATTGAAGAAATCCCCATCATGGATAGAACTTTTAGCACAAGAGATGGAAGGATTTTTGGATCGTTCAAGCCAGAAGACCTGAGGCAAATGTATCATTTGCCCGAGCCGGAGAAGATATACAACAGCGCCTTCTTGGAGAAGTTTGCGAGCAAAAATGAGATTGAGTCCGAACCTATCAAGGATTGGAGGCAAAATCCAAATAAACACAAGCACGAATCTTCTGGTAAGTACTTGGTCGATTCTTTGGCTTCTCCTTATTGCTATGCGGGTATAATGATGTGTAGATTATGGGGTTTACACGACTCTGCTATTTTTACTATTGAAATGGTTCCTCTTATGGAGGCGGCAGTGAACAGCATAATTATGGATTGGGCTACTATCCTTTCGGATAAGCTAGCAGTAGCTGTTCGTGACTTTAGGAATAAAACTATAATAACTGAAAGGAAAATTCCCCCGTTCTACTATAGTGCATATATCCTAGATACCTTATGTTTCAATTCCGAATTCCCTGTTCTTGGTTGGAGGTGGACTGCACAGGACCCCTCGCCCATTCATATTTATCACCGCAAGTTGTGGAAGTCATCCTATAAAAACCACTTGTATCAGATTTGTAATGGATTCATGGTTCCCATTTATTACTCAATTTTTGATAAACCCATTTCAAGGATCTCCTACCTAGCCTCCTTTGATTTTCCAGCAGTGGCTAGTTGGTTTGGAGAAGAGCATTTTACCTATATTAGAGTCTTCAGCAGCCAGGCCAATCCTCATGTCCTCCCCTTATATGTTCCTGATAAATTGCTAGCAAGGGAAATTGCATATCAGATTACAGCTGAGAGTACTACACAGACTCTCAAAAAGGAAAAGAAAAGAGGCTGGCCTACTTTTCCCTTTAGATGTGGTGTGTTTACCCTGCATGATGTGGTGTGTTTACCCTGCATGATCTCAAACATGCGGAAACAGAAGCCACAATGATTCAATCTTTAGCTCTGGCTACAATCCCGAATAGATCATTTGAACCAAAGCGAAGTGCCTATGCTGCATTCGAACATGCCAAATTAGCAACGTTTGAACATCAAGAAGATATGTTCGATGACATGTTCTCTTCAAGTGAATCAATAGGTCAAGCCAAAGAACTCGCCAAGATGAGATACAATGATGAAGGGTTAACTGAGTTTAATAAACTTAGAGAGTTGAGGTTGCAAACTCTGCCTCTAGATTTATTAGCGCTAACCCCAGTGGCATCATCAAGCGAGCCTGCTCAGCAACAGACAAAGGAACCTCCTGCTACAACAAAAGATCATAATAGCGAGCAGGAGGAACAATAGAGGAAAGACCAAGAGGAAAAGCTGAAGAAAGAACAGGAAGAACGGTTAAGGAAAGAGCGGGAGGATAAACAGCGAAGGGAACAGGAGGAACAACAGAAGAAAAATCAGGAGCAATTACAGAAGGAGTCTCAATCTAAACAGACCACCACCGATACCAACGTGGGTACTATCACAGACCCTGAATTGCTAAAGGAATGGTAGCAGTTCGATACCATTATCAGTGGAGGAAAAGGCTCAAAAAGTACCGATACTCCTAAGACCAACGATATGCAGGATGATACTTCATCTCAGGTTCTAAGTGGAACCAGCGGCCCACCTAAATCTAAAGATATTGAGATAATTCCGAAAGATCCCAGCGATCAAATCATTTTACAAATAGAAGATATTCCTCCTTTGGATGTATTCTACAGCCCGAGGCATAGAGCAGTGGTAAAACGATCAAGGAAAAGATGAAGGCTTGATCAACCTTCTATCTTTCCAGAGAAAACGGTCACGGGAAATGTAGTGTGGAAGGAGAAACTAGATCCCTCCGGTGATCTAACCAAATTGTCACAGTACGCTGGAGCCTATTCAGCTGCAACAATCAACAAAGCATCGGAGGTGAGTCTTTTATTAAATACTAAAGACCAAGAAATCTCCACATTACAGACATAATTGGCTGAGATAAAACAGAGGGTAATGCAAGCGGAGGAGCAGTTAGCGGCACAACAACAGAGAACAACGCAGGCAGATGAGAAGTTATTGGTGAAACAACAAATAAATAATTAGTTGGCTCAGCAATTGGAAGCAGAGAAGAAAAGGATTGGCCAGGCTACAATCCAGAAATAGAACGAATTAAGGGAAGCATTGGCAAAGTTGAAAGCAGCGAATGAGCAAATGGTAAAAACCAAGGATGAGAAAATCGCTCAAATAACATCGCAGCTAGAAAAGATAAAAGGAGATTCGCAGGTAACAGAGTTCAGGAAAGAAGCAACATTGATAAACAATGCGCTAATATCGCAAATTAAACTCTTATGTCAACAAATCACTCAAGCGGAGCCACTCTGCGAATTAACTACATCCATAAATGAGCAGGTAGAGAAAGCTAGGGATGACTTGAATCAAGCCGATGAGGCTATTACTGCACATCTTGAATGGCGAGATTCGAATTCGGGAAAAGCATCCAATTTGCCTAGGATACTTGAGGTTCATAAAGATATACTTTTCATGGAATGGCACACTCAGGTGTTAAAGGCAGAGAGAGTAGCTTCAAGATGTAGATTAACTTCTAGCAATTTAGTTGATCTAGTTAACAACACTCTCTACTTAGCAAATATGATTTCCCAGTGCACACCAGGAAAGATTACAACAACAAATGCATTGGAGCAAACGTGTTATCCTGAGTTAGAAGGCAGAGGAAGATTAATCGTCGGGGTTAATAGTTTAAACATGGAAACGTATTGGCACTTCCTAGTTATGCCTCATGAACAAAGAGCCGCCCTGAAATGTTTAACAGATGCCATCGAGTGTATGATTCCCGACATTCAAGGTGCCACCTATGCTGCCCAGCTCAGTTCGTTCCTCAACAAACCTCCGGAAATTGAGCCAATTCTTGCCATTAATCAGCTCAGATTCAAAGGAAAGAAACCGACCCAATGAATCATCCTCCAGCTCCCCAGATCGCCAGCCAAGATAGCAACAAAATTTATTGATATCAGTTTAAGTAGCATTTCTGTTTTATAGATATTTAGATTAGTATTGTATTTATAGACCCTTTCATGTTTTTAGAAAGGGTCGTAAAATTTTGTAATAGACTTAACAGACTGAAGTTTGCACTATTGTGCTTCAGCCCTTATTCTTTTATGAAACTCAACCAATCGTTCTTACTTTAATGAAGAAATTTCTTTATACAATTGTGCGCTATTGTCGTTGATTAAAGAATGCTTATGCATTAAGGGAAGAACTACACATAGCGATTGATATCTGGGAGTGGCAAGAAGCTCATATGGTATTTCTATCTGTGTCTGAAGTCATTCTATGTATGTGCATTGTTATGTAATTATTCTTGCTATCGTTGATTATATGCATGTGCTATAACAACAAATCTTATTCATTCCACTATTGGGTGTTTATGTGATGTGCCTTTACTTTTAAATCATGTATATGATAATGATATGAATGTATAAAGTGTGGTAATTTCGCTTCAATTGCTCTGCTTAACTATTTAAGCACAACAATCTTAAATAATTCAATATCTATGTCGTAAAGATACAGTCATCTATATGCTTGTCTTTTAGACATATAGCATCAAAAGCTATGCTTTAGAGCTCAATAGATTCCCGGGATAGTTTCGTTTACTTATATTTCTGTCAATAGTTTTAGCCTTCCGCCTACCACTAGTGTTATCTATAAAGCATTCACTCATCCCATTTATCTATTTCTGCGAAACTGGTCCCATTACCCCCAGTCGGAGCCACTATCCCAAACAGAAAAGGAGCTGCACTAAGGTCCAGACCGGGTGGTTTCCCCAATGTTGTTGTAGCGATTTTCGAGGCATCAACATTTTTGGCACTAGAAGGAGGGCCTGACTGTGAATGGCAAGCAAACCCAAATCTACAAGCCATTCTAAGAGTAATTCTCCCTCCAATTCTCCTATTTATTCTCGATCGCATGCTGGTTCTCCAACGCGCAATCAAGAAGAACAGGAATCAACTACCACTGCTCAAAACCATCATACTTCAGAACAATTGAGTCTTGAATCCCCTGAAGTCCAGTCTCTTATCCACAAACTTCAGACCTTCTCGATTTCGCCACAAAAATCTGAAGTATCACAAAGAAGTGCGACTTCGCAGTTCAATCTATCTCATCCACTTACCAGACTTCAAAGTGGAAAGCTTGGTATCGAACCCATTGAGTTCCCTTTAACCGAAAGGAAAAGGGCCAAGAAACATACTGAAGGGTCTGATAGTGGAGAACTTTCATCCACATCATCCATTTCATCTCCTCATCTGCAAAGTCAACCACCCACTCCTCCATCACATATTGTTGTCCACCAGGGAACAAAAGCCTCAACATCTCAATTTGCTCACTCTTCAATATCATCTACTTCCCACACATCTAGAATCCCAATAGTAGTATCAACCAGTGGTACTAGTACAATGGTAGATCCATGGACCAGACCTAGTGCAGTCAATATGCCTGCACCATTGCATCCTTTACCAGATGCTCCTGAAAAATGGCTCCCCAAATTTAATCCAGATGATGGAACTCAGGCCGAAGAACACATTAATAATTTCATGCTGTCGGTCAACTTGAAAGGGGTAACGCAAGAAGATGTTGTTGTCAGACTTTTCCCTTATACTTTGCAAGGATCAGCAGGATCCTGGTATTTCTCCCTACCCTCTGGTTCCATTACCAGTTGGGATACATGCCAAGAGCAGTTTCTTACTAAGTATGGAGATGATAGGTCTTTGGCAACTTTAATAAACGATCTCTCCAACCTGAGAATAGAACATAGGGAACCAATTAAGGAATTTAATGCTCGCTTCAATAAACTCCTCAACAAAATCCCTACAGCTTCCAAACCAAGTGAACAAATCCGAAGCGAATGGTATATCACTGCCCTGCCTGCCAATATAGCCATTTTTGTAGATCGGGTTGGGAAACCTACCTTAGAAGAAAATATGAAAGAAGAACTTGATGTGGAAAAACACATCAATTCCTTAGAAAAGAAAACTGCCTTGGAAGACAGAAAAGCTAAAAAAGTTTCTTTTAAAGAAGACTCCAAGAAGAAAAGCCCAAAAGACCCATATGACATGGAGGGATTGCAAAAGGTTCTGAAAACTTTGTCTAACGAAATGATTGACATAAAGAAACAGGTGGCCGAAACTTCAAACAAAAGACCATTATAAGAAAACTGAAACAAAGCCACCTAATGTCATATCTAATGCAAATTCAGACCAAGAAGAGGAATAAGAAGAGGCAACCCCACCAACTGACGATGAAGAAGAAGTAGCTGAGTGTCATGGAATGTGGGATTTCATACTCCCCAATTCTGATACTGATAATGAAGAAGAAGCCTTCCCAGTCACCACTAGAAGTAAAAGTACTTCTGAACCTGCCCAGGCGACTTCAAAGAAAAGGAGTGCAGGTGCTGCTACAATGAAGGAAAATGTACCTCCAAATAAATCACCTGCAGTAGTCCCTCAAAACCATCCCTCAACTTCTAATTCCCCTTCAACATCTAAGACGTTAGTGGTATCCGATTCGATGGAATACAACATTGTTGATGACATGAAGAAGACTAAGGCAAACATAACTATGTTTGAGCTTATCAAGCTAAAGCATCAGCAAAAATTACTTCTTAAGGAATTGAATGATGTTCCCTCTACTCCACTTCCTAGTCCAAAAGCTGCTAATGATTCAGGCCAATCTCCTCTAGGTATGGTTGAAGCTTCAGATTCAGTCCTAATTGGGGACAGGTCAAGTTCTCATACTCCACCATTCCTTCTAACTTATGAAATCTACAACAGAAACCTACACAACTGTTTAATTGACTCAGGGGCATCTTCTAATATAATGCCAGCTTTAGTTTGTTCCAAAATGAACATAGAGCCCCAGAAGTCTACCATCCATATTGTTCAATTAGACATAACTACGGTACAGGTTGTCGGAGAAATTAATTCCATAACTATCAGGTTGTCTGCTGATCCCAGAATAGTACAAAGGATTGACATTCTAATAATTGATATACCTGAGTTTTACGGTTTGATTTTGAGTAGAGATTGGTCCGAAAAATTGCATGGGTATATTTCTACCGACTGGTCACACATGTGGCTTCCTTATAAAGGTAAGCCAAATCAAATAAAGATTGACCGAGAAAAACATATGACCCATACAGTTACCGATTTTGAACAAGAAAACCATCCCGTAGCTTTCAACAACAACAACATTTTGGGCAATTATTCATCAGAGTCATTCGTTGGCAACTTTGTTGCCCAACCCTCCCCTTTCTCAGTTAATCATTTTACATCTCAGATTGAAAATTTTTCACAAGCAGATAAGTCTAGGTGTTTCAATGGTGATGAGAAAACTGTAAATATGACTGTTAATACTCCTTTATTTTGGTCTTTGTATTTTGATGGCTCCAAGTCTAGTGAAGGCTCGGGAGGAGGATGCATCTTGGTTAGTCCACA
>APFE031598071.1:6463-37683 GCA_000404065.3 Pinus taeda
GTGGAGATTGTAGCAGACAAACCAACTATTTGGAATGAGGATCTACAAGTTGGAGGTAGGTGGCCTAACCTTACTCATCATTTTTGGTGGATTAGACTTTCCAATTAAGGCTTCATTCCACTATGGGGGACCCCTTCTCATCCTCATAGTCGCAACACACTTTTGGGGGACTGTTCTGCATTATGGAATGTAGAACCTGGGTTCATAAGTGCATCCAATGTAGTTTTGAGGGGAAAAATGCATTCTTGGCTGAGAGGATAGGTAGGACTAGTGGTCTGAGGTGAGTTGAAGTTAAGTACTAGACATGCATGCCTTTGACTCTAAACTGACAAAACATAATGGTATTTTGTAGGTATGGAAAAGCTAAAGGTGTCATGACAAGAAAGATATTTGGAGCCCCTCCATGTTGAGATTAAGGGGAAACAGGCAGTGAAAGGGATTTTGGCACGATATGGCATGCTAAAGTTCTTAGAGAACCCTTTCATCAGGGATGGTGGTCCCTTATTGTTGAGGATTGTGAGTTACTGGGACCCATATCAGGTGCCATCTGTAGTACAGGGGCAGAGGATCGAGATCAAGATCCAAGAAATATATTTTCTGATAAGATTTCCCCCCTTGGGGTTGGTAGGGGAGATACATCTAGTGCTACCTTGTGAGAGTCATATAGGTGAGTTTGTTTATCACCACTATGTACCAAAGGGTTGTGTAAAAGGCACAATCATTCAGATCAGTGACCTAGAGAGGCTAGAGACATAAGCTATGGTCACAACAATGTTGTGGATCTTGGGTAGTCATGCCTTCTACCATATCTCTCGGGGGCAGATGATGCTTGTGGAGAGTGTGTTGGTAGGGACCTACTATGGGTGGGCCTAGATGATGTTGTCATTGTTGAAATGACAATTGACACTATGAATATGGAAGACCAATGATCAATGTTCATTTGGTATAGTGTTATTCTCACTCTTCTTTGAGAAGATCCCTTCTATTCGACCTCATGTATAGATGTGTGATGGGGACCCACAAGAGCCCAGGATGCACCACTTGGGGCAGCGACTATGACAAGGTGGAGGAGGGGGAGTTAGATGGGTGTTTTGACCTGAGACTTTTGCTCATATGGACTAGATGCCACTGTACATAGATGACTATCCATATAGTGGCATGAACTATTAAGGTGATCTTGACTTACCACTTTCGTCGGGACGAGCATGGGATCCAGATGTTAAGTGAAAGTTGCTATATATTTGATGCATTTATAGTTTGAGAAATAAGTGTATATGGTATTCATTTCTAAACTTTTTGGTATGGAGATAATGCACCGGTGAGGCTGACAAGATACATAGGATGAGTCACAACACCTGGGGCTACAAATCATGGTGGGGCCACATCACAGTAGAGATCAGGGAGCGATGCTCTACTTGAGGATCTCCTACGTAGATTCAAAATGCTCTTGATTTGGGTGACGAAGAGAAGGTGGCATGAGCTAGAAGATATATATACAGATGAGTGAACGGGTATTCCCTCAGAGTGGTGAGGAATCACATGGCACATTGCTATGGCTGTTTAGGAAGTATGAGATCTACGGGCTGGTGGGATGTATCAATTAGATAGAGAGCCTCTAGATGATAGTGATTAGGCATAGGGACATGTGGGTCCCCATTTTTATTTTTTGATAACATGTGAATGAGCATGTTGGATGTATTTAGATTAGTGGACTCAAAACATTGTATTACAATACATATTTATGCCCATGCATCTTTTTGTGACAATTATGGTTCACCATTTTATGCATGTCTTCTTGTATATGCACGTGATAAATTCCAATCTAGATTGTTATTTGAAATGGTATCTACATAGTCATTCTGGGCTCTAGGAACATGACTGAATGTAATGGATTCAAATTCATGTGCCAAAAGCTTAACTTGAAGATATTTTCTAAATAGTATAGGATTATGCACACGATAAACATCATTCAGTTGTATGAAAAGTAGCAAGGAATAAAGACAAACATGAAGGCAAAGGATGTGACAATCAAGGGCATCGGATAACAAACCTATCACAACATCATATTCAGCCTGGTTATTGGTGGCAGATCCAATGCAGATGTCATTGGAGTGGACTAATGAATTCAAGGGGGTGAAGATGGCCCAAGCTGCCAAGGCTAGATTCTTGGTGAAGTAATTAACACCATTGGCGTAACCGATATAAGGTGTGGATGATGGATTCATCTGAAATACGCAAGAAGACAATGCATAATATGGTGTGGGATGCAAACTACCTAAATGCAAGAAGAAAGAAAGAGATACATACATTTAAATGGGAAATGCTATGAGTAAAATTTCTTGAGTTAGAGTGCATTTCAAAGGTTAGGAAGGATTTCTCCTTCTAAACCCTCTAAGAGGCATGCCTCTTTGCCGAAACACTTACGGATGATGTAAGGTCCTATCCATATTGGATCAAACTTTCCATGCCTCAGGGCATCATGAGCTTTGTCATAAACATTAAAAAGGTCACCTTAATGGAAGGTATGAGGGTGGAATTTATGGTCATACTGAGATTTGGTGTGCTTTTTGGCCTCTTCAATGGTTTTCAATGCAACACGACGATATTCATTGGCGTTTTCAAGCATGATAAGTCATTGATCTCAAGGTTAGGTGTCCGGGAGGAGTTCAATGGCAAGGTGGAGGGAGGCAATTTCACATTTTATTGGTAAGACTGCCTCCTCTCTGAAAATAAGATGGAAAGAAGTGAACTTGGAGGTGGTCTTCACATAAGTTCTATAGGCCCACAAAGCAGGGAAGAGAATTAAATGCCATTTGGTCTTGTGTTTATTCGCCATCTGCTGAAGCATAGTCTTAAGGATTTTGTTGACAACCTCAACTTGGCCATTACCTTGGGAATAGTAAGATGAATAATATTGGTGTTCGAAGCCCAACAGAGAGGATAGATCATGTCATATCTCATCTTCAAAGTGTTGGCCATGGTGAGAGACTAATTATTTTGGAACCCTAAATCAAGCAATAACATGGTTAAAGAAAATGAGGGCTACAGTAGTCACGGTGTTATTGAACATTGGCATGGCTTCAGCCCATTTGGTGAAATAATCGACGACCATAATAATATACTTGTGGTTATTAGCAGATGGGGGTTGAAACTCCATAAATTCAATAGCCCATTTACAGAAAGGATCGGTTGTGATGATGGGATGGAGGGGAGCAGGTGGAGACTGCACCTTAGAGCCATATAACTGGAAAAAGGGACATTGTTTAACTGCATCATTACAATTGCTAAAGAGAGAAGGCCAAAAATAATCAGTGTGCATGATTTTTTGGATAATGGCCATCCCATAGAGGTGACCACCATAAGCACCACTGTGATAGGAATTGAGCACTTTCCCAACTTCAGTAAGAGTGAGAAAATGACAGAGGAAAATATCGACATGCGACGATAAAGATTGTCACCCATGAGTGATGAGCCTTGGTATTGCAACACAAATGTTGCAACTCCCAAGGCTACCAACTTTAATTATCAACTTGGGGTTCATACAAACTTAAGAGGTATCGGCACTATATGTGTAGCATAAAATGTGTCCTTCCTTTGTTGTCATGATGTATGGAGTGCATGTACTGAATTCAAACCTTAAACTAATTGCAAAAAATAAAATGTTAGAAATGGAACCTTAACCTATTACAAGAAAGAAAGTAGAAGGAAAGAGATTGAAATCAAATGCTAAAACACACCATTTTCTAACGAACTGCTAAGAGGCTTTGCTTCAAAAGAATTCTAAGTTAACATGTATGCAATCCTACTACCCTAAGCATGCAGATTCAAACCAACAAACCTTCTACTACCATGCATGTAAATGAATAAAATAAATATGTTTTTCCTTTTGTCTTTTTTCATGTGAGAGTGTGAAAGCTAATCTCTCTTGGTGATGTGGTAGGTGGCTTGGAGATGATGGTGGATGGTTGGAAGGCTTGGGAGACCCTTAGGTGACCTTGTGTGGCTTCTTGGAGGTTTTCCCTTAATTAAGCCTCAAAACAAGCCACTACAAGAAAACCTACAGGATGTACTAAAAACCTACAGGATTCCCCGTATTTCCACAGGATACAACCGAGAAAAAAACAATGGGTGTTGGAGGTGATGGAAGGTTCAGGGAAGGTGGTTGGTGAATGGAATGAACTGAGAAAATGCTTGGGATCACTCAAAACCAAGGTTGGGATATGGTTGGATTTTCTCAACATGCTTGGAGAAGTTTCCATGTAAAATGATGAAATTGGTGAAGGTCTTAGTGAAAGCAAGGAATGATTATGAATGGATGAAGTTGGAAGGAGGTTGCTTGCTCTGAAATCTTTCTCTACCTCTAAAACACTTGCACTGCATCAAACAATGATATTTTCCCAAAAATCATGTAAATAAGAAGAATTTCAGTAAGCTATAAAAATGGAGTTTAATGAGCTAGTTATCTACTTCATGCATGAGGAAAATTTGCAGAATAAGATGAAGTCATTGATGAGATCTATTGTAAGACTGAGAATGGAAGAAATGGTAATTAAATCCTACGCTTGAAAACAAGAAAAATGCTGACCTAAGTGAGGAGAAAGAAGGTTAAAATGGTCTTGATGGCATGGAGGTCAAGTAGAGGCCTAATCCCAGCATCAATGATGATTTTTCTCAATTCAGGCTCAAAACAGGATGCTATAATGATTTACTACATGATGTACAAATTTACTATAATTCATGAAATGACCAAGTAAATCAAATCCAAATTGGATGGGACAATTTTTGTTATTAACTAGGATGCCTTAGGTCCCCATTCCAAGTGGAATCACTCAAAAAGATCTTTGTTAACCCATGCTAAAAAAATAGAAAAACATTACTAGTCGAAAATCTAGAAATTCGAGAACTAGTGAGCTAGTAAATCTAAACTATACCTAACCTAATCAAGTGACAATTTAGTGGGGTAATTTTTGTTATGAACTAGAATGTTTTTTTGATCTAATGCAAGTGGAACCAAATCGATTGAAACTCGTTAGTATGGTCTAAAGAATAGCAGAAATTTACTGTTCTTTCCTAAAAAGGAGGTCTAGCAATCTAGATTTGGGAATAAGAAGACTAATCCAAGCAGCTCAATGATTACTATGAACTTCCAAAGATTTTCCAAGGATGAAATAATGCTTGTGATTCTGCAAAATAAATTACATCAACCATTTAACTCAATCCTACAAAAATAAATCAGTAATACTAAATGCAGAAATAGAAAGAAATAAAAACTAGAGATGCATGTGAATAAGCAGTGAAAAGAAGGAAAGAAAATGATACAAAAAGACTCTGAGGCTCCTGGGATGGGCAAGCCCAAGGAAACTTAGAGACCTATGGATGAGAACAAGATTTAGAAGCTAAACATGACACCAATCTTCATTATTTTCATCAAGAGAAGTACATCCCTACAAGAAAATACAATGGACCTGCAAAAATACAAGTTCTCTCCACAATAACACTAATGAAAATCTATGCGTAGAGGAAAATTTGACTTGGTACTTATACAAAATGATTAGGAATCATTCCTCATGAATGGAGGAATCTTTCCCCACCAAAATCCCTCGATTAGTGGATCTAGTCCCTTGATTAGTGGAACACATTCCTAGATTTTCTCAATCATTGGGGTTCCACAATCTGTGCCATAATTCCATAATATCTTGTTGATTTATTCATTATTATTGATCCTCTTGTAGTAGGGAACAAGTCCATAAATTATCTCCTCCTCCAAATCCTCATAATCTTCCCGATATTCTCATAATATTCGACAAAAATAAATAATATTAGGCACAAATATCCAATTATTAATAAACCTTCCTAATGAATATATTAAAGTTAAAAATAATTTATCTAATGCAGAAAGAAAGGTTTAATGTGTTGAAGGATGGTTAGATGGACCTTAAATTATGTTTAAGTTATAGGCATGGGCAAGCCCAAAAACATATTTGTGCAAAGAAAAATCATTATTTCTTGAGACCATTAGCTTGCTTCCTTCCCCTTATTCAAGATGGGTTTTTGAAGATTTTTCAGTTTGGCAAGGTCTTCCACATTCTTATCAACCTTCTGCTACCTTGTTCCACCATTTAGACACCTCTAAAACCTTCAAACTACATTGAGATGACAACTAGGACATCCTATAGTAATTCCTATCAAAACTCCAGGAAATCTACAGGAAACCATGTTAAAAATACAGGATACCAGTTTAGCATAAATGATAGTCTGAGGTTACGTCAGGCCCTCAACTTGACTCTGATGCCTTTTTCCCATTTTTAGGCCTTGGACAAAAGCTAGAAAGAGATTAGAGACCTCTTGGAAAACATATTTTCATCACTGCAGTTTGATTTTTGTTTTGATGGTGAATGCCTCATTTCCTTCTGTTGCCTTCTTCTTCTCTCTTATGGCCTAGATGATTGCCTAATGGCCTTCAAGTTCTCTGTTTTGATTAGATCTCTCTTAGGCACTATCATTTTTGGTTTTAGCACAATTTTTTCCTTTCTTCCTTCTTGTAGAAGCATTTTTCCTTCCTGTAGTAGTCATTCCTTCCTCCTTCAAAGTCTTCTAACTATATGGGAGTGATGAGAAATGATGAAGAGGGATTGGATGATGATGCTAGGGCTCAAGGGGAGTAGTGTAGGTTTGTGAAAATCGAGAGGATGCTTTGTTTTTTGTTGTTTTTTTTTCAAGAATGAAATGGGATGGATGAATGATGAATAGATAGTGAATATGAAGTAGATGGAGGGATTAGAGTGCTGTGGTGACTTGGCCTTTACAAAAAAAAATTCTTTTAACTTGTTGGGTAGAGGATTCCCCGCGTAACGGTTTTGGGGCTTATATCCCAAAATCTTGGGTAAAAGTATGGTAAAGGTTCTGCGAAGTGTGTGGAGCAAAATTGTAATGATTCAAGTCAAAGGGTTGTCCGCCCGAGAAAAATGTAAGATAATAGAAACCGAGTCGGCCTGCCCATGGTCTACGGACCATGGGAATGTATAAATAGAGTAGGGCTTTAGATTTAGAAGGTAGACTTTTGGTAATGTTGGATCAGATCTGAAGTGTAATGGGTTGTTCGCTATGAGTCTGTAAGTCCTTGTCATTGTTGGTAGTAGATAGTGTAGGCTCTACAACTATGTGTGCAGAGGCTTGGTAGAGTCCATGGCTGTGTGCACAGACCCCTGTAGCTAAGTGCGCAAGGTGGAACTGATTGTACTAGATAGAAGATTAATAAAGATAAGTGTTTCTAAATTATTGTGCATTTGGTCATAGATCTATATGTTTATGCTTATGTTCTGAGTTTATTCATATCTATAAGATTTATGTTGTGCGTGCTGGTTATAACTGTTGAAT
This sequence comes from Pinus taeda, assembly GCA_000404065.3. Taxonomy (NCBI): domain Eukaryota; kingdom Viridiplantae; phylum Streptophyta; class Pinopsida; order Pinales; family Pinaceae; genus Pinus; species Pinus taeda. The sequence goes on from APFE031598071.1 coordinate 13,841, forward strand.
GCCTGATTAAAGACCTTAAGAATTAGATCGGATCTATAATAAACACATTAATAACAAGGATCTAATAAGTTCCTCATCATCGAGCTACGTGAAGGCTAGACAGCTATGCAGAGTAGCGCGAGTGTGCAGAATGGTTCGCGACCCTTCCAGTCCTCATCAAGACATCCCTAGGGTGTGGAAACCTGGTTCCAGCACCCTCCCATATTACCTCGAGTGAGACTTCAGTCTGTGCTCTGTAGATTGTTGCCAAAAGGGCTGGTAGTATAGGATTGTTTTGGCTAAAACTCCTCTGAACCTGGGTCAGGCCCCATCAAGCCAACAAATGGTTCCATTGCCAGGACTGAGATCTGCCTAAGGGATGTCTGATGTTAAAACACTGGAACCCTATGAAGAAAGAGATTGAAGATTGGTTGGACCAGAAGCTTCACGAGTTTGTGCTATAGGAAAACAGAACTCCGCAAATATCTAAGAAGAGGTGGCTGGATTTCTACCTATACATGGAAATCCACGAGATCTTCTTTACATCCTTCTCGACAGAACTATATGAGTGGATCGCGAGGCTAGTTGATAGTCAGGGAAGGTGCAGACTTGAACAACGCATCATGTTGACTCCAGAGTTGGTGTGTAGGCTAGAGGCATCTGAAGATAAAATCGCACGAGTAGTATATCATTGGCTGGATCAGATAACAGGAGAGTTTATCACTGAGATCACGATAGACACAACTGTGAGCTACAGTGAAGCTGAGCAGTGTTTTCTCAAGGGGCTGCAAGGTAAGTACATCAAATCGTTGAATACCTGGATTAAAATGTTGTTATGTGAAAAATAGATTATGCGATTCCATTGATGTCTGGGATAATGCGGAGCAGAAGAGGCTACCAAGGGATTGAAGGATTATAGAACAATCCCATAATTTCACTTTCGCGAGAAAGTGAGGAGGAGCATGATGGGTTCTCTCCAAGAAGTGTGGTTCAGTTGATAAAGCAGTACATTCCACAATTACCACCTCCATCCATGCCATCACCCACTTCGCCTACATAAACCCCATCTTCACGCACCCCAAACCCACCACCTCCAAGGTTTGGAATGGAAAGTGCGATCAAGTTACCTGTATTTAGAGGCATAGAAAATGAGAAACCAGATTAGTTCTGATTTGTGGTAAAGGCAGTATGGGCAACCCAACACATTACAGAAGATAACATCAAAAAGGCTACGTTGGTGAGCGCGGTGCAGGATCACGCGTTGACATGGTATATCAAGCACTCTAGCGATCATCCAAATGCTGGAATAGTGGAGATCTAGGATGCATTGAACAAAGAGTTCAGCGGACTGAAATCAGAAACTCAGTCAATCATCAGATTTAAGGAAATTATGATGTTTCCAGGCGAGACTCCATGGGATCTGGATCAGTGCCTGAAGAGTATGATCTATGAGGCTAATATGACGCTTTCAGATGTGCAGCACCACACCTGGTTTGTGGCATCCCTAACACTGCACTTAAGGATGTCATTGTCACAGCAGAAATCTCAACCTAGGCTAAAGCATTAGAGATAGTGATGAGGTTTCATGAAACCCCAATAAAATCTCTTGGGTTAGGAGTTCAACAAATCCACATGCAACTACAAAACCTATGCTTGGAGATACAAAGCCTGAAGCAAGATAGGGTGCCTCAACGAGAGGTTCGTGAAGAAGTATTGTGTATCAAATGCAAAGGCCAGGGTCATGACAAGGATCATTTCCCTATATTCACGAACTATTTGGCGGGACGGGGACCGATGCCTTTGAGGCTAGAGGTACAAGCAGGGCCGAGTATGGCACCCGCACTCTATTGTGCAATTTGTCAAGTAGGAGGAAAGCACGCGACAGACAATTGTCACCTGCTGCAAAACTATACATAGACTTCGCAGCAACTGTACTGTAACTTATGTAGATCAGCGGGTCATGACAAGTGAACATGTCGGAGCTATGAGCTAATGATGGATAAGAACCTAGCCTATCGAATGTAGATGGAAACGCGAAGTTTCGATCCAGCCGTAAGGGCACATGGTGGATTCCAAGGACGCGGACGAGGACAAGGAGGAATGGGACCTGGACGAGGGCACGGACAGCTAATATGTTATAATTGTGGGGGACCAGAGCACTACGCTCGCAACTATACCAACCCGATGAGAATATCTTGTCTGTACTATGAGAAATTTGATCATGAAATGGTAAATTGCCCGATGTTGATCGCCCAAATGCATGAGCAAGGGTTACTACAGCCTATTCCAACTCAAAACATCCAACTGATGAGGTCCGAACCACACGAAGAGGACCCCAGCATAAATATGGTACTCAGAAGCGGTGCAACTATAGGGGAAGATAAGAGGGAACAACTCAAAGAAGATTCGAAGGTTCGCGAGGCTCCTACAAAGGAACATGAGTCTAGGATGGAACATGTGAAGGAAACATTTAAGGAAGCTAAGAAGAGCTTCATGGAGACCTCTACTTCAGGTAGTAAGGATCAAATTGAGCTGGGAATGGATCCTTCTATGCTTACTACCTTTTTAGAGACATGTATGAAGCTGCTACATGACAATAACGCAGTTAAGGGATTGCAAGAGCTGATCACTAGGTGCGCAGGGTTAGGAGAACCATGTGTGGTCCGAAAACATGGAAAGCATGCTTTGCATACTGGATGGGAAATGCGATTGAAAATGCAAATTGGTGAGTATGAGATGGATTAGGTCATCCTAGACTTGGGGTCAGATGCAAATGTGTTACCAAAACAGATGTGGGAACGCATGGGTAGGCATGTGCTACAATGGTTTCCTATTCAATTACGGATGGCAAACCAACAAAATATCTTACCCATGGGAAGGTTGCAAGGGGTGATAGTGGACATTGAAGGTGTAAGTACACAAACGGACTTTGAGGTAATAGAAATTGTTAATGACAATAACCCATACCTTGCATTACTAGGAATAGACTGGGCCATGGACACGAATGGGGTCATCAACCTAAAAATATGGAAGATGATATTCTAGAAAGTGTCTCTCTGTGTAATAGTTCCACTCGACCCAGCTGAAGGAACATGCTACACTAAACCTATGCGCGATGAGGACCGTGATGATGAACTAGACCGCATCTACCAGATAACGGCGCAAGACTAGGATAAGGTGAATCCAACAAAAAATGAGAGAATCTCATGGGAGTGTGATAGTTCCTACACGGAGGATTTAGATGAAGAGATAGAGCGATGGTAGAACTGATTGCATGAGGTAACAACGGTAAATTTTAATATGATGATTAGATCATTCCAACGCATGAAAACCGAATTAAGGAAACTACCAGTAGATGACAACACAATAAATGGGGAGGAATTCGTAGACCATTGTGGAACTACACTCATGGAGTAGAAGCGGCACAGTGCGCAAAAAGGGGCGTTGCACACGAAAACTACGTAAGGATGGGGTACACCTTGGAAGATTATATGGAACGAGTGTGAAGGTAGAAGGCAGCTACGTGTACGGGTTCGGAGGCCGCTAGTGTTGAACGTGGTCTGGGCAGCCAGGATGAAGCAGTTTGGGCACCCACCTACGATGAGAGATGTAGCCATATGTTGTGCTAAATCTACGCATACCAAGGGCTCGATGGGCCTATAGGACCATAAACAAAATGGGGTATTCGAAGATGGCCCTATCTGCGATCAAACACAATGAAACCAGGAAGGGAGAGAGAATTTCCCTGACCACCACCCCTATAGTTCAGACCAACCACAAGGACGTGTGCAAAGTAATTTGGTGGATACAGGAAGCCATTTGGCGTGACAGCTTAAAAATTTGCGAACTCAATGAAGAATGGGCATGGCTGAGGAGAAAAAGTGTGATGTTGGATGAAGAAATCAGCAAAATGAAAATCAGAGTCGTACAACTGGGCCGTGTGAATCGGAGAATAAGGGAACCAAACCTGGCTGACCCTACTACAGTACTAGAATGATCTATGACCTTGCTATCATGGCTACGACCGCACCAACGGGCCAGTGTACCATATACAACAGAGCATGATGGGCTACCAAATACAAAGGTACTCAAAAGGTGCCTGTAGCCCAGGCTAGCATGAAAATTGAAATCCCAAATCAGGGGTGTGACCACCTGACTATCCCTAAGAGGCCTAGTCTCAGTGCTCCACGCAGTTGGAGGAGAGCACGGGACTATAAAGGAGTCTGTAGGGGGGTTGCACGGCTCAGACGTGGCACACAAAATCAGTATGAAGCACAGAATGTGTCCACGTACAAGGGACTACACTGCCACATGGGGAGGATGGAAGGTGACCATTGCAGATACTGTTCATGACAAGATGTCTAATTTAAGACACCGAGGAGGAGACGATGGGTAATTAAGACATAGGTTTGAATGGATTTACTGCCAAAATTGCATTAATGAGCCACAAAAGGGGGGAATGGTCGAATTTGAATTCAAAGAGGCATATAAAGCACACATGGCATGTCTTTGAACAACCCTTGGCACTTTGCATATTAAGTTATTCCGTTATATAAAAAACCAGAGCATGATGAATGAGGCAGTCATGAGAGTAATTCCATGGTTTCAAGAATTATCGAAGGATATGCAGGAGTCCCTAATTAGGATGATATCCATAACCAAGGACATTACACAAAACCCTACGCCATAGGTAGGGGGTACAATCAAGATTGCTAAATCACCCCGGATGCCGTAGACCAAGAAGGACCCACAGGTAGCAGGACCAGTCCGGATGTCTCCGTGATTCGGCAAACTGTCAATGGAAGAAAAGGGTGAAACGGTTACTATTGAGAGCGATGATGAGGAAGAGGAGCGTTTGACCTTTGTCGAAGAGATGGAACTAGAGGAAGAGATGGAAGAAGATATCTAGCCAGTATGGGCTCTACCGAAACGGCCTAAGTATGTCCCTCCACATAAGGGATCGTCAAGGTACCTAAAGATTTGGATGTCGTTAAAAGTGCACTTATAACCCCATCTCTCCCCAAAGGGGTTCTGTTTGAAGGAATGATGATTGGCCACATTCCCACTATGAAATTTGAGGATTGGGACCTTGCGGATACTGAGAATTTTCCCCATTTGGAAACTAGCGAATTGATAGAACAAAGCATGGAGGGGGCTATTACAACACTATAGCCATAGAAATGGCTGTGAGGGGTGGAGAAGGCTGGGCTACTCCACATCCTGTCAATTCCAGATTTTCATCGGTCTCCAATCACGATACTTGTCATTAGGCAACTGCTCTGCCTGGTGCATGATGGGTACTTATGGCTAGAACAACCCATCCCCATCATGGTGGAGCTCATTCATAAGATCTCTCGGCTTCCCTGTGAAAGAAGGGACCCCGTGGAAATAGTTGGCATGAGTGGCGACTTAACTATTGCAGAAGCCATGAAAAAGAAATATAAGTTGGAGAAAAAGCAGAGAGGGTATGTTATTACTAGTATTCATGACAAAGGGGTATGCATTGCTACCCAATTGTTGGCAGGAAAGGTGATGAGAAAATTCCAAGGCAATTAGGTACCAGTTGTTAGCCTCCTGCTGCAGCAGGTTACTCATATTTCATGATTGACATTTTTACAGGCCAAATATGTCATACTTTGCATCTGCAATGCCACAATGCTAAACAGTCACCAAGGAAAAAATGCTATCAAAGTCATCCACTGCATTCCAATTTGAAGAAGTCATCCAGTTTTGTTAGAATTTTAGCAAAGGGGTCCAAACAGCCTAATCTTGTTCTCCCTAGGTTTCAATTTCTGTTTTAGAATATAGAGAATAAAAATCTGTCCAAACAGCTTAAATCTTGCAGATTTTAGATAGGTAGAGATCAAAGGAGCCCAACTGCTTAATCTGGGCCCTTGGAAGAAATAAGGGTAGTTTGTAGATAGGAAGGCATAAAAAAAAATTGAAATGCTGGGTCTGCAAGTCTAAGTGCACCCAAACTAAAAGAAGAAAAAATGTTAGGTAAGTAGGCTGGGTAGGTAGTTTTGAGGTTGCAGAATCTTGATTTTTGTTCATTTCCACGTTTTTAAAGTACCAGCTTTACTCGGGTCACAGTCATCAGGCAATTTCATATGGAGGAGTTCAAATCAGACATAACTAAACTTCCCTTTCTTCCTCTTCCCCAAATCACTAACTAATTTCCCCAAAAAGAGGTCAAGATCTTCTTGATGTCTCTTAGTTTCATCATTCTCCATGTCATTAGCCTGGGTGAAGATCTGCTTCACTCAAGGAGGATCCATACTTTCTCTGTAAGGTTCTATCTCCCCTTTGAAGCCTAAGATCTCTGAAACTTAGCACTTTCTTGTCACCTCCATATTAACTACTGACATTATTATTTAACTCCCTATATTTTTCCCATCCCCCTACTAAAACTATGTAGATAATCCCCTTATGTAAATATCCCCTCCCCCTGGTTGAAAATAACCATAAGTACCCCCGGGAATTTCTCAGTGTATCTGAAGCTTGGCAAGAACCCTTATGCTGCCCCTTCAAACCATCTTCTAATGCAATGGACTCCTTCCAAAGCATAAAATTCCTTTTTAGGTTATCGGACCCCTTCCGAGGCCTCAAATACTCTTCAAATGCACATACTCACTCCTTCCGATTGCAATAAACCCTTGCCGATTGCCTTAACATTCTTCAGATCCTTGTGAACCCTCTCCAACACCATTATCGCAATCGGAGGTCGCAAGAGTATGATGGCTCGCTATTTTTTTTTCCCGATGGTCGCTTCGCCGATGCCATCTCGTGATCGGCATATCGCAATATCTTATACCACATAGGTGTGCCCCTTTTCTTTTTTACCTGATGTGATCGCGATATCGGCGGTCGCAAGCATCGCATTTCTGAAATAAATACCTTCCCATTCTCCGTCGATGCGATACTGCGATCGCATCGAAAGAAGTATATCGCATCGCAGTAACATATGAGTCACCCCACCGACCAGATCATTGCCACATCACCCTGCCATGTCACCTCGCTGACATCATCCACTGTACAACTGACATTAGCAGCCAAAAGAAAGGGAAAAATGCGCAAGCGCGAAAGTCGAGCTTCGGAGCTCCAGAATAAGAAACAGAGGCAGTTTTCGATGCGCGATTAGCGCAAAGCGCTAATCACGCATCGCTACAGAAAAAGGACGATATTGGGGAATCTTTAGGGAATCCTTTGATTCCTTGGCCCTTTTTGCACCGAAAAAGCCCGAAATTGCCCGATTTTTCCAGATGAAACGAATTTGAAGACAGAGAGAGACCAGGAAACAGAGATTAAAGAGTATCAGATTAAATATGCAGACAGAAAGCACATCAAAGAGTATCAGGAAGCGGCGAAGACCATCAATGTAGTGGTGAAAATTATCAGCGAAGATCTTAGCAGCGGCCCAAAGAAGGTGAAAATTAAACACCTTCCAGCAAAGTCAAAGAAAAGGATGAAGCCGCTCAAGGATATCAAATCACGGTTATTGCACATTTAACTCACGCAAGATCAGAACTGCAAATCCCAAAGCATAGTTATTCCAGCGGTACTACATTGAGCCACCCAAGGCCACATTACACTCTTTTTGATCCAGCTACCTCTGACACAGTTCAATAGATATTTACCTGCATTTAATTTTGGCACAGTTTTAGGTTTAGAAATCTCTTTTTGCAGACATGTTTTAGCTCGATTGTAATAAATATTTTGAGATATTTTCACTATAAAAACAACCCTCAAGACTGTATTAAGGGTTGGTTGGTTGACAAGCTATCCTTAGCTGATTTTGCTCCAGGAGAGACTCGCACTGTAATACCTGATAGTTTCTATAATCAAAGACTGCTTATGAGCTTTGGAGAATGGATTGTTCACTGTGTTTGATGGTTGAAGAGTGATTATAGAATTCTTGTGCTATTTCATAACTCAATAAGTGCTTCTTACCTTTGTTTTCCATTCATAAGTTACCATCTAAACAGCAGAAAATAAGATTAACTTAGAATTTGTTTAATTACACTCTATGCTCAATTTCTGTTGTTTCTTTATGTTTTCCTCTGTTTAGGCATAAATATGAATTCCATATGGCTCATGTTTACCCTAACCTTATCACGCATGACAGTTATCCAGGGATTCTTCATTGCCCCTAGATAGAGATCATCCTTTCCCTTTGTTAAGCTGAGTGAGAGATTCTTAAGTGCCTCTCATTCCTTACATTTCATTCATCTTTAGTTTGAAAGTTGTTTTATGTGCAGCTATCCTGCTCCATATTCCTCTTGTGACCAAGAAAACGCACTGGCAATCCTGACCCATGACTCCATGCCCAATGGTTTGAAACTTATCACTTCATGAATTTCCTCTCTGCTTGAAAGCATTTTCCTTCCTTCCAAACACTAACAAGAATCCTGAACCCAATAACTAGCCTAAAACCCTCATCAACAAAGTTAAAACATAAAAAGAGAGCCCTCTCTGACTGCAGGTGGGCTAGAACCTGTAGTCCAAAGATTGGTTTGTGGTTACCTCGGCCGTATCCCTTAAGGAGCCAAGGGACAACTTGAGTGATAACACCAGTAATGGTCATTGCATTAGCTGAGCAATTGCAAAAGGGGTACGGTTCAATTGGGTGTAGTTCCTCCGCGACGAATTCCTGATGAACTGCAGGGAGGCCTAGGAGTAGGATAAGACCTTCCACTATGCATGGTTGCTCTTATCCATCCTATTGGTTACAGCTGAATTTCTCGAGGATATTCAGTTTCCTCCCTTGAACTAGGATTGGCCAGAGGTAGAAAAATGCACATCACTATGGTGACGAAGGATGCCACAAGAATCTAAGAAGTCAAGGTTTTCTGGATACTGGTGGATGCGAGCATACGACAGTGGATCAACCAACAACCTTCCTATCTACCGAGGTATATGTAGTGTGAAATATGTTAACGACTTTAAGGTAGATATGCACCATGTGTATATCCAGGCATGTAAGGATCTAGAGCAGATGTGGACCATGCTTCCCTTCATCGTCATTGATGACGTTGTTTTTGTTGTACTCAATACCTGGCCACCAAAGTGGCATGGGCCAAATGCAGTAGGGTGTGATGAGACCATAATCCAAAAACAAAAGGCTACTGCCAAGTTCCTAGCATAGGAAAAGCAGAACAAATAGCTCGCTGAGGAAGTACGGGTGTCCCAGGAGGCAGCGCAAGCTGCCACGAACAAGGCAACAACGGGAGGGGCTGCTACAACAAAGGACAAAAGAGGCATGAATGTGACCACAGAGCCAGAAATGGATAATGTGACGGAAGGTGTGGAGCCAAGAACCACCTACTCACCCTTAAAATGACCTCGCGCAACAAAATAGTCAAGGTCATAAAATAAGACCAAGGCGTCCAAGTTGGACAGGAAGCCTATTACACTAATCGACGGTGACCTATGTGACATCAGGGATACATTTCATGAAGCCACTAGGGAGGTGCTTGACGAGGCAATGACAGAGCAGTAGATTGTGTTGGGGGCACTCAGGACGCATCTACAGGAATTTCAAGCACGACCCCCATAGCCTGAAGTGGTAGCTGCCCATGGAGCTACGGGTACGTCAGCAACTGAGTAGCTACTGCGGGCCAAAATGGCTAATACTATCGCACTCCCAACAAGAGCATTGACAACGAACAACACAGAGGACAGAGTTGTGGTAGGCTGGCTCACGAGACTTAGATTAAACTTGGCTGCCCTCCCACGTGAAATCTTATACCAACTACAGGATGGTGTAATGACAAAGCTCCATGCTGGGAAGAACATGCAGTACAAATGCTCAGTGAGCAATGAATTAACATCGAGTAGTTGAGCCTCCAACATGATGAAGCAGTAGCACAGAATCAGTAGTTGGAGAAAATTGTTGAGGAAGCATGTTGTCGTGCCCCTGAGCTCGAGATTACAACAGACTTACTTGTAGGCATACGGATCCACAAGTTGGCCAGTGGGTTCCGCGAAGTGAAGGAGGAAGTAGCGAGGATCTATTTGGTCCTCAACTTCTAGATTTTCGAACTGAGACTCAAGGCACAACCCTCTAGACCACTAGATGTTAGAGCGCAGTGATAATGCACCATCCAATCTAGGCAGGAAGCAATAGCACGTGCCATACAGAAATGCACCGGCTTGTTAGATCAGTCACTTATCATGGTCAGTTCACTACAGGAAGACCCAACATTACAGTGGTTAGAGAGAAAAGCATGGGAATTGTAGCAAGCCTATGATAATGTCCTAGGCACTGCACAAATTATTGCCATTACTCAGCGATTGGCCAAGATGAGGGAGGCCCAAGCTCTCAAGGAACAAGTCGATGCCGCTCACCAGAAAGAAGCATTGCTTAAAGAACACATCTAGCCTTGGCTTGAGGAGGCCTTTACGGTCACTGCCAACATTGAGGGAAAGCTAGCACACATGCAGGTAGTAAAAAAACTCAAACAAGTAATTGAAACTGATAATGACGTATCGGAGGCTCGCACACAATGGGTATAGCAGATGGCAAAAGTATGTGTTGCAGAGGTAAGTGAAATGCAAAAGTTGCTGGATAACCTCCACGTGAAGATCACCGCACCACCTGCGTGACTCGGGACGAGTCACAATGATTTTGTTGGGGGCCTGGTGGGAAGAGGATCCCTCACGTAATGGTTTTGGGGCTTAAAGCCCACAATTTTGGGTAAAAGTATGGTAAAGGTTCCACGAAGTGTGCGGAGCACGAATTGCAATGAGTCAAGTCAAAGGGTTGTCTTCCCGAGAAAAATGTAAGATAATAGAAAGTGAGTAGGCATGGCCATGGTCCACGGACCATGGGAATGTATAAATAGAGAATGGCTTTAGGTTCAGAAGGCAATCTTTTGGTAATGTTGGATCAGATCTGAAGTGTAATGTGTTGTTCGCTCTGAGTCTGTAATTTTGTGTCGTGGTTGGTAGTAGATAGTGTAGGCTCTGCAGCTATGTGCATAGAGGCCTAGTAGAGTCCGCAGTTGTGTGCGTGGACCCCTGCAGCTGAGTGTGTAGGGTGGAACTGATTGTACTAGAGAGAAGATTAATAAATATAAGTGTTTCTGAATTATTGTGCATTTGGTCACAGATCTATATGTTTATTCTTATGTTCTCAGTTTATGCATATCTGTAAGATTTATGGTTGTTTGCGCTGGTTATAACTATTGATTGCTTTATTAAAGACCTTAAGAATTAGAACGGATCTATAATAAACACTTTAATAACAATAATCTAAGAAGTTCCTCGTCGCCGAGCTACGCGAAGGCCAGACAGCTGTGTAGAGTAGCACGAGTGCGCAGAACGATTCGTGACCCTTCCAGTCCTCATGAAGACATTCCCAGGGTGGAGAAACCTAGTTCCAACACCCTCCCATACTACCTCGGGTGAGACTTCAGTCCACACTCCACGGATTGTTGCTGAAAGGGCCGGTAGTATGAATTGTTTTTGGCTAAAACACTTCTGAACTTGGGTCAGGCCCCATCAAGCCAACATAACTGTTGTCCTCATTCCTTGAAATCATCACCCTTCATAATTTGGATTTTCAACATTACATGAGTGAAGGAGTCAGTTGTAATTAACTAGTTGAAGGCGGTTGATACTGCTGACCCATCCTTAGCTTATAAAACCTCATCTCTCATGTATTGACAAAAAAAATCTACTATAATATGCTCAAGGGAAGAGGTCAAGAATATTGCATACCTGTACCTACCTAATGGTTATTGGAGAGACTTGCATACTACTATTGAGTTGATGTTGATGTGCAGATGTTGGATGGTGATGTTTCTGCTAAGCTCTGGAGGAGCTTCTTTGACCTATGGATCTCCATGCTGAATCTGGCTGGAAATATCTGGCTACTTCATCATCATATCCCCTCAATTTCTCAAAGAAACCCATGCAATTGTGCCTTGTGAATATCTCTAGTACAAGAGGGTGTTGATGAATCCTCACTGTGTTAATGGGTTCCCCTTGTCATTTTTCTATCATGGATGGAGGTTTGTATTGGTCTGATACCAAATTTAAAAATTGTGTGTATACAATTCCCTTATGCTGCAATCGCTTTCAACAAACTAGAAGGGTTTTTTATGTTCCTTTCACTTGGAAAAATGTGGGGAAATGTAGAGCCTACCTCCTTAACACTACTTGATGAAGCCAACCTCTATTTTCCCCTTTTAAAACTGCTCACTGCCAATCCTGTAGGTGATGTTCTATATCTTGTAGGATCTCAGGGAATCCTATAGGTTTTTAGGACAACGAATTGTTTTGTCCATATCTCTCAAACGGTAGAATGAATTGACCTGGAACTTTCTGAGAATGTTTCCATCATTATTATGCACCTCCGTATAAAACAAATTTGGTCAATGGATGCATAGATCTTGAGAAAAACAAAAAATGGATTTAGGTGATGGAGGTCGATTTCTTGGAAACTATGCACTAGAATTTGCTGAAATTGATTGGGCACGTTACCATCATCTATGTACATCTCCCCATAAAACAACTTTTTAAATGCATGCACAAATATCAAGAAAATGAAAACATGCCTGTAGGTGATGGAGCCTAATTTCTTGAAAACTGTGCATTGAAAATCTCTAAAATTGCTTGAGCATGTTACCATCATCCATATTCATCTCCCCCTAAAACATCTTGGCAAATGGATGCATGGTTTTCAGGTTATGGCAAAAACAAATTTCTGCTCTATGTATTTTTGTATCCTGTAGTAAAACAGAGCATCCTGTAGTTTTTTAGGACAACAAGCAAATTGAATTGTAGAAGCTTGATAATGATGGGTGGATGGTGGAAATATATGAGGGTGATGGATTGGCATGGCCTTGGCCTTGTTGGATCATTTGATCAAGGAAGAGAAAGTCAAAATTTGACTTCTTTTGATTAGGCTTGACCAAATTTTTTCTTTTGGTACCAACTTGTTTTTTTTTTCCTTGTAGATGTTGGAGAGCACATACATTCATCAAAGAGATACATGGAGCAAGGAAATTTTTTTTTTTTCTCTTTTTCTCCAGGCCTACTAGCCACCTCAAGGATGTTTTCAACTAGTAGGTCTGCCTAGGCACCTCAAAGGAGGTTTTCACCTAGGTTCTTTGTTTTCTCTTTTTTTCTTTTTTCTAACCCATTGACCACCTCACGAAGGTTTTCAATCAATGAGCCAATCTGAGGTGCCTCCAAGTAGGTTTTCACATGATATTTTTATTTTTTCTCTCTTTTTTTTTCTACCCTACCCTACTTGAAAAACAAAATCACTTTCAAGTATAAGAATACTTCCAATGGAGTCATGTGCACATCAAAACGATAGACAAAATGATGTGGAGGCTTGAAATGTATGCTTTGACATGTACCTGGATTTGAATGTTCAAATGCTTTGACTTTGATGATATCCAACATAATTGAATAAGAGAGTATTGCTGCAAATTAGTGACTATTTGGAACAATATTTCAATATAGTTGTGATGTCCCTAGTCCTTTTCCTAATCTGGATAATTCTTCATGTCTTCTTCTACCATGACCTTCAAATGTTCCTCTTTTTGTTGATTGTTCTCTTGAATACATGGAGGATTTGATGGTAACCATGAGGGAGCTTTGTCAATCTTTAATTTTTATGTTTGTCCTTCATCAATTGCAGCCCATGGTTCTGTGTTCTTCTCATTTGAATCTTCTCCTTCTCGATGTAGTCCTTCAATGATATCAAGAGAATATCTTTTTTGCAATACTCTTCCTGAGCTATGGTGAATACCATTGATCTCAAGAGGAAATGTTTGGAAGTGTAATACTTCAGCATTGTAAGTGGGTTGAGCTACTTCAATGTGTGGGTTTGGAAATGCTTGTACAGAAGTTGAGTGGGAGTGGATATTTGAAATGAATGTGGTTGGGGTTGTGGTTGTGGTGGAGATGAATGGTAAGGATAACATGGAGTTTGTTATGGAGGATATTGAGGAAAATACTGAGGATATTGTGGATGGCTCCCATAAGTTCCTTGCCAACCTTGTTGTCAAGATTGGTTTTGGGGTTAAGCCAATGCCGCCAAGGAAAAGGTGTGCTCCAATTACCTTGAGGTGGATATGCATAACCTTGAAATTTTGAATTAGGCTCTTGCATCATATCAGGCTGAATAGGCTGCCATGGTCCTCTTGGAGGTACATAACATTGTTGCATTGGCAATTGAATTTCTCCATTGTCCTCTTGGTGAACTTCCTTCAACCTTGGTAATGAGGATCATCATTTAACATCATGTGATTCTTCATGGACAACACAAACATATTCTTTTTTCTCATTTTGTATTCTTAACATTTCTACTTGTTCAGTTAGATTGCTAAGAATTTATGTTTTAAAGTCATCAAACAAATTTCCAAGTTTATCTTGACTTACTGATCTTGATGCTGATTGACTTACTCTTTCCCTTCCTCTTGATATGTGTTTGCATGTTTCACAAATTTCTTCAAATGATAATTGGTATACGTCACCTCTACTCATGATATCAAGTAGATTAATCTATTCATCCCTAATTGTTCTAAGTAAGAGGGTTTTTAGTATGTCATATCCTAAATGATATAGTTTTCCCCTCTTAACATTATACATGAACCTCTCTATTAAATCCTCTAGACTCTCATCTTATCTTTGATTCATTCTAAAGATTTCTTCTTTAAGATCGTGATCTTTATATTTTTCTATAAATATCTTTTGCATATCATTTCGTGATCTTATTGAATTAGTTCCTAAACTCATGAACCATTTAAGAGCTCTATCCTTCAATGTTGTCAGAAACAATCTCAGTTTTTGAGTTTTTAATAAGTAACCATAAGATCTACAAAAAATTTCAAATTCAAAGACAAAGGTTTCTGGATCCTCTGACCCTAGACCATGAAATTTTGAAAGAAAAGTTGGAGGGACGTTCTTCATGTGCACATTGATATCAATATCTTAAATGGGAAATTTGAGAGGATCTTCCTCATTGTCATCATCTCCATCCATTTCTTCTACATTCCTTTCCATCTTCTTCTTCTACCAACAAAAGTGAATGGTGATGTGGCTCTTACTACACCACATGATCAAATGGGGGATTTTTTGTTTTTGTTTTTATGATTGAATGAAAACTATAATGCAATGCAATTTTCTACTTTTGAAATTAAATATGCCTAATGGAAATATTTTTTGGTTTTGCAAAAATTAAAAAGAAATGAATCAATTAGGGAAGAAAAAAATGCATACTTTGAAACCTCCTCAGAAATGATGCCAAAAAGTGATGAGCCTCGTTATTGCAACAATAATTTTGCAACTCCCAAGGCTACTGACTTTAATTATCAACTCGAGGTTCATACAAACTTAAGAGGTATCAGCACTATATATGCAGCATACAATGTGTCATTCTTTTACTATCATGAGGTAATGGAGTGCATGTACTGAAGTCAAATCCTAAACTAATTGCAGAAAATGAAATGTTTGAAATGGAAACTTAACCTATTGCAAGAAAGAAAGTACAAGGAAAGAGACTGCAATCTAATGCTAAAACACACCATTTTCTAACTAACTGCTAAGAGGATTTGCTTCAAAAGAATGCTAAGTTAACATGTATGCAATCTACTATCTTAAGCATGCAGATTGAAACCATCAAACCGTCTACTGTTGTGCATGTAAATGAATAAAATAAATATGTTTTTCATTTTGTCTATTTTCACGTGAGAGTGTGAAAGCTAATCTCTTTTGGTGATGTGGTAGGTGGCTTGGGGATGATGGTGGATGGTTGGAAGGCTCAGGAGACCCTTAGGTGACCTTGTGTGGCTTCCTGGAGGTTTTACCTCAATTCGGCCTCAAAACAGATCACTACAGGAAAACCTACAGGATTCCATGTATTTCTACAAGATACAGTCAAGAGAAAAACGACGGGTGCAACTCAAAACGGAGGTTGGGAGATGGTTGGATTTTCTCAACATGATTGGAGACTTTTCCATGTAAAATGATGAAATTGGTGAAGGTCTTAGTGAAAGCAGGGAATGATTTTGGATGGATGAAGTTGGAAGGAGGTTGCTTGCTATGAAATCTTTCTCTACTTCTGAAACACCTACACTTCATCAAACAATGATATTTTCCCAAAAGTCATGTAAATAAGAAGAATTTCAGTGAGCTAGAAAAATAGAGTTTAATGCACTAGCTGTCTACTTCATGCATGAGGAAAATTTGCAAAATAAGATGAAGTCATTGATGAGACCTATTGTAAGACTGACAATGGAATAAATGGTAATTAAATCCTACGCTTGCAAACTAGAAAAATGTTGACCTAAGTGAGGAGAAATATTCTTAAAATGTTCTTGATGGCATGGAGGTCAAGTAGAGGCTGAATCCAAGCTTCAATGATGATTTTTCTCAATCCGGGCTCAAAACAAGCTTTCCTACAGAACGCTACAGTGATTTACTACATGATGTACATATTTACTATAATTCATCGAATGACCAAGAAAATCATATCCAAATTGGATGGGAAATTTTTTTTTATTAACTAGGATGTCTTAGGTCCCCATTCTAAGTGGAATCACTCAAAAATATCTCTGTTAACCCATGCTAAAAAATAGAAAAACATTACTAGTTGACAATCTAGAAATTGGAGAACTAGTGAGCTAGTAAATCTAAAAGATGCCTAACCTAATCAAGTGAAAATGAAGTGGGATGATTTTTGTTATGAACTAGAATGTTTTTTTAATCTAATGAAAGTGGAACCAACTCGATTGAAACTCATTAGCATGCTCTAAATAATAGAAGAAATTTACTGTTCTTTGCTAAAAAGGAGGTCCAACAATATAGATTTGGGAATAAGAAGACTAATCCAAGCAGCCCAATGATTACTATGAACTTCAAAATATTCTTCGAGGTTTAAATAATGCTTGTGATCCTAAAAAATAACTTACATCAACCATTTAACTCAATCCTACAACAAGAAATCATTAATACTAAATGCAAAAATAGAAAGAAATAAAAACTAGAGATGCACGTGAATATGCAATGAAAAGAAGGAAATAAAATGATACAAAAGGGCTCTGAGGCTCCTAATATGTCCAATCCCAAGGAAACTCAGAGACCTATGGAGGAGAACAAGATTTAGAAGCTGAACATGACACCAATCTTGATTATTTTCATCAATAACAGTTCATCCTTGCAAGAAAATACAATCGAGCTGCAAACATACAAGCTCTCTCCACAATAACACTAATGAAAATCTATGCCTATAGGAAAATTTGATTGGGTACTTATATAAAATGATTAGGAATCATTCGCCAAGAATGGAGGAAGCGCTCCCCACCAAAATCCCTTGATTAGTGGATCTGGTCCCTTGACTAGTGGAACACATCCCTAGATTTTCTCAATCATTGGAGTTCGACAATATGTGCCATAATTCCATAATATCTTGTTGATTTATTATTTATTATCGATCTTTCTATAGTAGGGAACAAGTCCCTAAATTATCTACTCCTCCAAATCTTCATAATATGCCCAATATTCTCATAATATTCCACAAAAATAAATAATATTAGGTACATATATCCAATTATTCGTAAACCTTCCTAATGAGTATATTAAAGTTAAAAATAATTTATATAATGCAGAAAGAGAGGTTTAATGTGCTGAAGAATGGTTAGATGGACCTTAATTTATGTTTAATTTATAGGCATAGGCCTTAATTTATGTCTATATTAGAGGCCCATCAATGAGGAGGTAGTGAGGGGCTTGATGTCGAATACATCATCAATCATCACGAGTGAGGTGTGGGGTGAATTTATAGGTTCACAAATAGCTAAGGATGTCTCCATACCAAGTATCATCCGTAGTAATGGTGAACAAGTGTTCATATGGAAGGTCATCATTTACTGGCAGATCAGGCATACCAATTTGAAATATAGAAATGATTTCAGCAACGACTAAATCTTTCTTACTCTTGGGTGTGACAAATTTGATATCGAATTCTTGAAGGATAATTATCTAATAGGCTTACTTCCTGTTAATGATCCGATGACTCAACATGAATTCCAAGGGGTTGGAATTGGTCACAACTTTGGTGGTATGCATAAGGATATAATGACGAAGCTTTTGAACAGAGAACATGATAGCTAGTGCCAAATTTTCTTCATGTGCATAGGACATAGGGGGACCATTAAGGTTCTTACTAACATAGTAGATGACATGCTCATTTCTCTTAGAATCTTCTTGTATGAGGACACCAATGACTAAATAGTTGGATGCAAATATGTACAAGATGAAATCCTTCTCAAAGTTAGTTGGAATAATCAAGGGAGAAGAGGTGAGAGCACATTTGAGGGTATCGAAAGATTGTTGGACTTGGTCATCCCAAACAAATGTAATTTTAGAGCTGATAAGTCTAAGAAACCCATGAGCCATGGTGGCATAGTCAGGAACAAACCTATGAAGAAACTTAGCTTTTCCTTAGAGGCTTTATAACTCGTAAAGGGTACAAGGAGGAGGGAGCTCAAGAATGTCTTGAACTTTGAGAGGGTCAAGAGTGATACTGTTTATGGACACAATGAAGCCCAAAAGTAAGTTAGAAAGAACACAAAGGACACACTTGAAGGGGTTGAGGCAAATTCTATACTTGTGACATCGAAGAAACACAATACGCAAATCATGAAGGTGTTGCGAGTGAAGTTTGGAATGAGAAGTGAGATCATCTAGATATGTAAGGATAAGATGAGCCAAGTCATGAAAATAATAGGACATGCCACACTGAAAAGTGGCCCCAACATTGTTTAAATTGAAAGACATTACCTTATAAGCAAAAGTTCCCCATAGACTAGTGAAGGTGCTTTTAAGCTAATCAAAATAATGAATACGTATCTAGTTATATCCAGAGAATCCATCCATAAAGGAGAGAACATCATACCGCAAACACTCATCAATGACCTGGTCAATGAAGGGTGTGGGAAAGTTAACTTTGGGACAAGATTTGTTTAGATCGTGAAATTTTGTGTAGACATGAATGATGCCTTGTTCCTTAATCACGGGAATAGGATTGGACACCCATGTGGTTTATTTAATGGAATATATGAAACCAACCTTCTTGAGCTTATCGATTTCACATTTAATAGCTTCACGTTTGGAAGGATGGATATGCCTTTGATTTTGGTGGACAGGGATGGCATTGGGCCAATTGTCGATGTGATGTTCAATAATGGAAAGATCAATTCCAGGAATTTCATAATAAGACCAAGCTAAAACATCACATAACTATTTGAATAACTTGTTGTAAGCATAAATTTATTCTGGGGTGCATTTTTCCCCCAAGATGATATTCTCTTTGATCCCTCGTTTATTGAAAATGTTAATTTTGATGGTAGGGAAAATGTTAGCCATATTTCCTTCTTCAAAAGAATCTAGTGTAGGAATGAGATTTCTAAACTATTTGACTTCACCATGAATGAATTCTTTTGACTCCACAACATATTGGTAATGTGTTTGCTACAGAAGGAAGTGTGTGCAATGGTGCATATCATCCAAAGGATAATCATGGGTGGTCATGGATTCCATGATGTCTTCATCAGAATGGAAGATGGGAGGACTAGAGGAAGAGAGACCACATGATGAAGAAGAGCTAATTGAGGAATCTTCATGAGAGACAAGGTTCACATATGCATCATCAAGGATAGGAGATGTATGACTAGTAGATGGAAGATCTACCGATGTTGAGACTAGGGTGTTCTTTGAAGAAAGTTCAATGGAATCACAATAGGATACATCAAGGAAGTTCAAATGCATCAATCTCATGGATGACAACAGGTAGAGAATGGTAGCAGTACTATCTGTCATATTGACATCAGGGAGGAGGGATCATAATGGGTGTTTGAGAGACCTCATGTTCTGGTATAGGAGTGGGACCAAAATCCATAGGTAGAGTAAAGGTGGAATCACTACAAGTGGCCTATATTTCATGAAGCACTTGGAGTGTATGACAAAAATCTTCGACATGGGGAAAAAGATGATAATAATGGCCATAATTATCACACAAAGCATAGAGGTGATTTGTGTGTAATGAAATATTCTTCTTAGCTCACTTGGGTAAGGTGACATGGACCTCAGGAATGTTAGAATCGGGGAAGGTATCACAAACCACATTCTTCATATGAGGGACTTCAGGACAATTATTCATGGCATGAAAAACAACATCACACAGTGCACATGGAGGAATAGGCTTTTGCATATTAGGAGGGGTTGGAGTTGTTGGGGGTGTTGTTGAGCCTCAAAACTGCCCTTTCCTTAGCAACTCTTTTCCTCCCTTTTCTTTGTTTTTCCATGAAGAAAATGCATCCCTATCATCAATAACCAGTATACATTGCCTTAAGGAGAACATTTTAGTGATTTACATGTTATACTTTTATGTTTTGCTGTTTGAATAGGATTTTGTCTTTTAGCTATAGGACATAGCCTATTCTGCGGCTAATCGGCTGTTTCGCAGCCACTTCTATGCTTTAACAGGTTCCAGGTGTCAGAAGGAGAAACTAGCTACATGGGAAGCTTGGAAAACATCATGACATGGATTGTGTTCTATTCACCTAGCCCAGGTCGATGAGGAAGATGGTACAAGACTCCAGTCAAAGGAGAAAACAAACGTAGAGACCAAAGGCAAACAAGACTCTATTTTGTACACGTTTCATAGTGATGGGATCTGTAACAACTTCCTGAATCCATGGAATTCAACAACCATCATCTTAGATTTATGTCTCCAACAACTGAGGAAGAGAATTCCATGTGCCTATCTGCTATGTGTTTTTGGCTGTAGCTTATTTTTCTCCATAAACAGTTGTATAATTTTTCTATAAATACCTATGTAAAGAACGCATAAACAGTTCAAATTTTTGCATGTGTTAAGCTCAGATTACTACTCTATAATTTTGAAAAACTTATTCTCTATCTTTAATATGAAGATGGTGTGTTTTATGGATATCTGAAAGCATTTTCTGGAGATTGATTGAGCACTCATAACTTGATTAGTTGCATAGGGCCCCTACATTGACTAAGGTTTCATTTCATTTTGTTTTGTCTTTTAAAGTTAAATTGTAAATTTATCATTTCTTCCATAGTTTTCATAACCATTTTTCATACTAACCCTGATTATAATGCATCATTTCTTCACTAATGCTGAATAACTTCTTTCATTATGGAATATCTTTCTCTTTGCTTAATTTCTTTCTATTTTTATCAGTAGTTAAAAGTTGAATTCAGTAGTGTAGAGTAGT
This sequence comes from Pinus taeda, assembly GCA_000404065.3. Lineage (NCBI taxonomy): Eukaryota > Viridiplantae > Streptophyta > Pinopsida > Pinales > Pinaceae > Pinus > Pinus taeda. Next base: position 35,083 of record APFE031598071.1, read on the forward strand.
TTATTTCATTTACTGTTTAACTAGTTTTTAAATTTCCAAATAGACTGATCAGTGCCATTACTGTTCTTTCCATTTTATTACTAGTTTAGTGACTCATGGTGTAGATTAATGTTTCTAAAAAGCCCTTCTAGTTGATAACTCATCTCAAACTAAGTGGTTGAATACTTCATTCATGCAATGAGTCTTTTCTGTGTTTTTTCATTTATCTCCTCTTAGGATAATGAAGTACGAAATTCCTCAAAACGTCATCCCAAGGAAGTTTGTCTTCCAAAATTTAGAGGCAGAGTAACTAATTATTTCATTTAGTTTTGTCGCAATTTCACTTTCAATTTTTCATTCATTTTTGTTTCTGCAATAGACTAAACAATAGTTGTAATCTCACTTTCAGTTTTAATATTTCATTTTGGTTTTGTTTCCATAATAGATAGTTGCAATTTCACTTTTAGTTTTAGTATTTCATTTAATCTTGTTTTTGTAATTGAATAGATAGCAATTTTACTTCTTATTTTGTAGCTCATGATTTGGAAATAATGATATGATTAAAGATAGAAACTCTGTTTTTATTTCTTGATTAAACTTTGCTTCCAAATCTTACTTAAGCTCTTTTAGTTCTCATTTCTTTAGGTTCTTAGCAATATTTACAAGAGTTAGATTTAAGATTTTGTTAAGTACATTGTAAATCATTAGGGATTAAATGATCAGAAAACCCCAAAACAACATAAAGCTCAAAAACAATGAAGTAAGAAGGGTCATCTAGCACATATAGTTCACTACACTTCATCAGTTTACGATACCCAGATTGATAATTTATGTAGAGAAATTTAGAACACTAAATTGATGAAACATTTTGGCGTCATTGCCAAGGAAGTGTAACTAGGTAGCCTTATCTCTTACATTAAAAAAAAAAACCAAAAAAAAAAAAACAAAAACAAAACAATGACATGCATAAAGAAAGAGACTCTAGGGGTAGATTTATAGCTAGGGGTAGAAGTTCAATTTCCATAACTCCACCTACTCCACCAAGAGTTAAAAAAGACACACCTCCATCCCAGACTCATACTCCTAGCCATAGGATTCCTAGAATTCAAGGGATAGAAACTCAACAGAAGAATCTCCTACTTCATCTACCAAACCAGTCTTAAGAGAGAAAAATTTTGAATCTCCAACAATAGGGATAACCTTTTTCACCTCCACAGAAGAGCCTATTGTAGTTGAAGAATTAGGAATACCTGGTGAGGAAGAAAAAGTAGAAACTCTCTCCCATAGCCCATTAATAGAAGAACCAGAGGAGGAGGGAATAACCTTGCAGGTTGAGCCATATACTGACTCTGAAGAAACAATAATGGTAGAAGAAGAATAAGATGGAGAATTCTCATTGTTTGGAGGAAGGGGTAGAGGGAGAGGTAGAGGAAATAATGGAGGAGGTAGAGGTAATAATGGATGAGGCAAAGGAAATAGGGAAGTAGATAACTCATTTGGATTCCCTATAGTGGATGAGGAAACACATACCACAATGAAAAATATCTCACCATATATCCTCCCAAACTTCTATGGGTTGAGAAGTGAGGACCCTAAAACATTTTTGTTTGAGTTTGAAGCCGGGTGTAGAACTTATGACTATCTAGAAGACTCTCAAAAACTCAAATTGTTTCCTTCAACACTAAAAGGGGCTACTTTGAAATGATTCATGGGGTTAGTCACTCAATCTATTAGAACGTGGAATGACATGAAATAGGCATTTTTGGATAGATACTTGGATTATTGTATGCCTACCAATCATAAAGATGAGGTGTTCAAAATGATGCAAAGAAAAGATGAGAACTTAGAAGACTTGATTGAGAGATTCAACTATAATTTGAAAAGAGCAAAGATGAACAATTTAGATGAAGAAACTTTGAAAGCTCTTTTGTTAAAGGCCATTAGAGATGAGTGGATAGATATCCTTAACATGATGGGGAAGGGAGATATCTCTCAAGTTCCACTGAGTGACATAGGAGAACTATGTGTTCATCTCTCAAGAGGGAAATATAAAACAGGGAAAGGGCCAAAAGATCCTTCTCTTGTAAGAGCAAACAAATTTGCAGCTAGATCTTTAAGTAGGGAAGAAATTGACAATATGCTTGATGAGTTTAAAACTGACATTCTAGGGAGCCTTAGTGAGCAACTAGACACCCTTAAAATTCAAAACAAGCAGAAAACAGAGGCTGATGCTTTAGCCATTTTTTGTCCAAAATGCAGAAAGAAACATGCTGTAAGGGAATGCCCTTTCGATGCAAAAATTGTAGAAACTTGTATGATTTGTTCAGAAAGTCATGAGACTAGGGGTTGTCCCTCAATCCCAAATCTTAAGGTCGTCTTTCAAGAGGAAACAATCCCAAATTCTGCAGAACCTCTTTATTTTATTGCAATAAGACCTTGGCAAGGGCCACAAAATCAATGATTTAACAATCCAATGTATCTTCAGCCCCCACCAAATTGTAATTCTTGGCAGCAACCTTGGCCTCAACTTCAATCTAAGTATCAATCTCAACCGTGGGCACAAGGGCTACAAAATCCTTATGGGAGATTTTCTCAATATTATCAATATCCTCCATCCTATCA
>APFE031598071.1:37709-51271 GCA_000404065.3 Pinus taeda
CACAACTTGAAAATCAGAACCCTCAACTTTCTTTATCATTTCCTCAACAACCTCCACAACAAAGTCAAAATCCTCAACTCTTACTACCATTTCAGTAAAAACCAAAATAGATACCTACCCAACCATTACCAAACCCCAACAATAAAAACCCTCAGAATGCTTACATGGTAGAAGGACAACAATTTCCAACTTACATCATTACTCCACTAGATCTTAATGATATTCAACTAAGATCTGGAAGGATATTAGAAAAGGAAAGACCTTCTGGAGTTAGTCAAGAACAAGACACTTCTAAGGAAGATTCTCTAAAATTCAATAAAAATTTTGAGGAAACATATCTCCAAAACCAAAACATTGAGAAAGGAAAAAAAAAGAACCAGTGAATACAACTCCTATCATTGAGCAACCAACATCTACTTCTACACCTCCTTTTCCTGAGAGACTACAAATTGATAGAGGTGTAGAAAAATAGATCTTGTTGCCCAATTATGATTTTCTAGATGAATTGAAGAATGTTTGTATCAAAATTCCTTTGTTACAAGCCATTAGAGAAATTCCAAGTCTAGCCAAGACAATAAAGGAGTTGAGCATCAAAAGACTAGGAAGAAAATCAAAAGAAACAAAAATAATTCACCTGATAGGAAAGATAATAGATATAATGATGGGAAAAATTGCAATACAGAAACATGTGGATCTAGGAAGTCCAATTGTCAAGTCACACATAAATGGAATTAAATTCCAAATACATTGATTGACTTAGGGGCAGTAATAAACATTATGAGCAGACAAACTATGGAACAGCTTAAACTTCCTAACCTTCTTTACACACCTACCTTACTGCAGCTTGCAGATAGATCAGTAATCAAACTAGATGGTGTACTAGAAGATATTTCAGTCTCCTTAGATTCTTGGGAATATCCTGTTGATTTCATGATCATAACTCCCAAGAATAATCTAGGAGGACACCCACTCATATTAGGAAGACCTTTGTTGGCCACAACTGATGCTTTTATTAGTTGTAGATTTGGTGACATGTATATTTCTAATGGTAATTCAACAAAGAAAATTACTTTGTATCCTCCAGCAAAACCAATCACAGAAATAGATGACAAGGAATGGATTGATGATGAAGATGATATTCAACCTCTCTTTACTATATCAAAAATTAGTGAAGATAGTCAAACTTTTGAATACATGGGAAAATTTTGAAACATCTTCAGAATATGATCACGCACAGTTCCAAGAAAAATCTAATGTTGAATACTTATCATCTAGGAAGATGTCTCTCTATTCTATGGAAGAGTTTGGTAGCTCTACAATTGAAATTTTTCCAGGTAGGACATTGAACATAAACAAAAACTTGGAGAAACTACAACAAGAAGAGCTAACCAAAACATTACAAAAATATTCTGTTGCATTTGCATGGGACTACACCAACATGAAAGGCATTGATCCTAAGACTTGTATCCATCATATATATATTGAGGAAAATAGTAGACCAATCAAACAACCTCAGAGAATAATGAATCCAAATCTTGGGAAATTGTAAAAGAAGAGCTCTAGAAATTACTCAATGTAAACTTCATTTACCCAATTTCAGATAGCCAATGGGTTTCTCCTTTGGTAATTGTGCCTAAAAAGAATGGTAAATGGAGGGTGTGCATTGATTATCGAGAATTGAATAAATCAACCTTAAATATCACTTTCCTTTACCATTTATAGATCAAGTGTTAGACACATTAGAAGATAAGAAGTATTTCTCATTTTTGGATGGTTTTAGTGGTTATAATCAAATTCAGGTAACACCTGAGGATCAGGATAAAACCACATTTACTTTTCCATGGGGAGATTTTTCCTACCGAGTACTTCCTTTTGGGTTGTGTAATGCACCTGCAACATTCCAAAGAGCAGTACTAGGAATTTTTTCTGATCTAATACATGATTGTGTAGAGGTACATATGGATGATTTTACAGTCTATGGAAATGCATTCGAAGAAGCTTTGGAAAATTTGGAAAAGGTTATTAAAATATGTAAAGAAACAAACCTTTCACTAAGCCATGAAATTTTTTTATGATGTTTACAGAAGGTATTGTTTTAGGACATCACATTTTGGGAGATGGGATTAAAGTTGACAAATCTAAAGTTGAAGTCATCTCTATGTTATCAATTCCAAATTGCCAAAAATATGTTAGAAGTTTTCTAGGATTTACAGGATACTATGGAAGGTTTATAGAAAACTTCACTAAAATAGCATCTCCACTCTTCAAATTTCTTACAAAAGATTGTGAATTCAGTTGGAATACTGATTGCCAACTAGCATTTGAAACCTTGAAAGAAAAAATTTCTGAAGCATCTATTTTAAGAGGTCCGAATTGGAAACTCCCTTTCTATATTTCTGCAGATGCTTTAGATATAGCTCTGGGAGTTGTATTGGGACAAAAATATTTGATTCCTTATGCCATTTAATATAAAAGTAAGAATTTGACGCCCACTGAGTTAAATTATACTGTGACTGAAAAGGAATTTTTAGTTGTTGTTCATGCAATCAATAAGCTCAGACACTATATAATAGGCTATGAAACCTTTGTTCATACAGATCACTCTACAATTAGATATTTGATTAATAAACCTATTACTAATGGCAGAGTTACAAGATGGATTTTACTTTTGCAAGAATTCAACATAACTTTGCTAGATAGACCTGGAAAACAAAACACAATTGCTTATTTCTTGTCCAGGATTCAGAATATCAAAGAAGACTCTTTTGGTTGAAGATAAGTTTTCTGATGAATATCTTTTTGCAGTGACTACTCGAACTTCTTGGTTTGCAAATGTTGCTAATTACTTGGTTACAGGGAAGTTACCTTCACATTTGTTTCCTAGAGAGAAAAGAAAGATTATTCAAGAAAGTGCAAGATATTCATGGATCACTAACGAACTGTATAAAACAGGGCCGGATCTTATGATCAGAAGGTGTGTCAGGGAAGATGAAATGCCTGATATTCTCAAAGAATGTCATGATGAGCCTTGTGGTGGACACTTTGCTGACAAGAGGACAACATATAAAATCCTTTATTTAGGATATTATTGGCCATCCATCTTCAAAGGTGCTGAAGAATATGTCAAAAGGTGTGACAACTGCCAAAGGGTAGAGAAACCTACTCCCTCAAATGAAATGCCATTACAAACTCAGGTACTATCAAACCCTTTGAAAAGTGGGCTTTAGTCTTTATTGGACCAATTAATCCTCCATCTAAGCAGAAAAAGTATATATTGGTATGCAGTGATTATGTCACCAAATGGGTAGAAGCCAAAGCATTAATTTTTGCTAATGAAAAATCTGTAGTTAATTTTATTTTTGAAGAGATCTTCACTCATTTTGGTGTTCCAAGAGAAATTGTGATAGATCAAGGATCTCAATTCAAATCCAACATGATGGAAAGACTTATGGAGGAGTAAAAGATCAAGCATAGGAAATCTACTCCCTATCATGCACAAGAAAATGGTCAAGTGGAGTCTATAAATAAAGTGATTGAAGGAATCCTCACCAAGGCTGTGCATCTACATAGAAGAGATTGGATAGAAAGGATTCCTGAAGCCTTATGGGCCTATAGAACTACATGGAGGAACACAACAGGACATACACCCTACGAACTTGTTTATGGGAAACAAGTCCTATTCCCGGTAGAGTTCCAAATCATAACTTTCAAGATGGCAGTCCAGTTGGGGATGGATTTCTCAAAGGCTCAAAAGCATAGACTAGAGCAATTAAATGAACTTGATGAAATCAGACAAGAAGCGGTTCAAAGGACCGGTGTAATCCAACAATAGAGGGCTAAATTTCATGACAAATACATCAAGGACAAGAGATTTCAAGAGGGAGATTGGGTACTGTTATTTGATTCAAAGTTTAAAAAATTTCAAGGGAAGTTTCAAAGTCATTGGCTTGGGCCATATGAGATTGAAAAATATTTCAATAATGGAGTAGTGAGGATCAGAACAATAGATGAAAGTCAAACTCCTCTTCTTGTGAATGGTCATAGATTGTAAATATATCAAAAACACATTTTCAAAGGTGGAGTTCATCAAGGTCTTCCAGAACAATTCTAAAATGAAGTTACTAAAGAAGAATCATTCTTCTCCACCAACTTAGTCTTTATTTTTCCTATCTAAAAATAAATAAATAAATTGTATAAGGTTGAAAATAATCATTGATTGGCATGCTTATACAGAAAATACAGGGTGAAAATTAAAAGTTTCTGACACCCTATATTTTCTATTTCATTTTTGAAAAAATGGTGACAAAAAGCCATAGTCATTCAACGTTCTGCAAAATTCATTATCTTATTTCATTTCACTCTTTTTTACTTTTATAACTTCACTTCTTTCCATTGCCATATTTCACCAATAAATTTTTCCTTTCCTACCATTTCTTTCATCTCCATTTTTCATTTATCATCATGTCTTATTTTCACTTACACAACTATTTCCATTTCATCCATTCATAAGCCATATTTTACTCTCTGTTTTACATTCTGTATTTGTTTCCACGTTTTGCAGCTAATTTTGTTCCGTAGTTGATCCTGTTCTATAGCTAATCTGATTTTGCAGCAACAGTTTATTTATTAGTCCAAGCACAAGAGTCCAGTTCATAATAAAATCTTGTATGTAGGCGATTAAAGAAAAATCAACTTTGAAGACCAATCATGCCTAAAGCACCTATGGAGCAAACATCAAAATATTAGCAAGCAGAAGGTAAAAGTTCCAAAGGTAAAATATAAAAATTTATTTCAAAAAGAAATTCAAAAACATAAGCTTGTATAACATGTATGATCACATGTCTCCTTGATTAATCATCATGTGATTTTACCACCACGATGTCTCTGCTATATCTTCTGCCTTCAATGACAAACAGTCCAATGATTCCTTCATAACTGATCTCTGCTTTAAACTCCATAACTTGTACTTAACCAGTCCTCCACAACTACATTTGTTAATGGTCAGGTTAATGACATGACCTACCTATATACGACTCTTCAAACCTTGAATATTTATTTATTGCATGCCAATTCTTAAGATTTTCTCTCATATTTACATAGCCACTTTGTGCATATGGTCATTCTGTTTCTATATTCTTTGTGCATACAGCCACTCTGTTTCCACACATTTTGCGTATACAGTTATTCTGCTTCCATATATTTTGTATATATAGTCATTTTGTTCCATATTCATAGTCATTCCGTTTTTGGTCATTCTGTTCCCATACACCCTGTCATCTTGTTTCCATATCCATAATCATTCTGCTTTTTTATACAGTCTTATTATTACCATAGACACAGTGATTCCATTTCTCAGACAGTGAGAGTAGTTTTCAAGGGTAGCCAAGAACAAAGGTTATGGGGCTTATTGTTAGAACTAAACCCCTAGGGGTAAAATACATGGAGGGATATCTGCAGCTGAAGGGAATGTTGCAGAAGTTTGGTTGGTTGTGTTTTATTGAAACATTCAATGGTTTCCATAAGGAAACCACTAAATTCTTTGCCAAGTCATTTGATGGAATGGAAGTGGAAATAGGTGACATCAAATTTGCAGTTACCGAGTTTTTCATAGCAGAAGCAACAAAAATCCCAAGGTTAGGAGAAAGGTGGTTTAAGAACAAAGAGTTTCATGATGAATCCTGGAAGATGATTCTTAAAAACCCAGGTATGGAAATTTCAGTTTTTAGAAAAGGGATTCCAATTTCTGCACTCAAAAATAAATGGAGTAGCATGTTGTTAATACTGCAAAAATTCGTTACCTGTGAAGGGAGGTTTGGGTCTATGTATGTTTATCACATACGATTGTTAATGAATTTTCTAAAGAACAGAACCCTCTATCTTCCCTTTTTCCTTTCAAATAGTCTGAGAATAATGGCAACTAATGTTCAAAAGAAAGTTGAAGCAATAGAAACCACTCTATATCACCATGGATTAGTGAAGATTTTAGTTGAATTTCGTTTGAGAAGCATAGGGGATACATGGGAGGACTTTTGGTAAGGAATTTCTTCCAAGATGCTCTAGATTTATCTGAGGGAAGTCATGTTAAAATAATTAGAAGGAGAAACGTCAGCATTAGAAGCTCGTCACAAAAAGATGATGCAGAAATAGCTCCTAAAACAAAGATCGGAAAATAGACTAAGCAGAGGAGAAAAATGAAAGAAATGGTTGAAGAAATAAACAGGGATATTCCTAAACCTTCATCACCTAAAGAGGATTAACAACTGATTTCTAAAAGACTAACCAAGATCAAGGAACAAATCAAGAAAAATGAGAAAGGAAAGAGGAAAAAGGATACAAAAGAAGAAACCATAGGCTTCCAAAACTTGAGGAGGAATTCTAGACTCTGAGGCAAAGTGAAGAAGGTGAAATCAAAAGAGGCCCAGTTTATAAATTTAGAGGATGAAACCCCAACTTTGTCCGCTGACAGTATTCCATATGAACAAAGTCCACAGAACTCTCCTCCACAAAATTTTGAAGGCAATCCAAGAAGAGCTTCTCCTGGCATAGATCTAGTATAATAGCAAATCTATGACTACATAGAGTCATTAGAGAAAAAGAGTGCCTTAGTAGACCCATGGACATCAGCGAATCTAGAGCAGCCTGCCACCACACAAGACACTCTAATTAGCTCTCTCAAACAAGAGATCTATGAGCTAGAAATTCTGAAAAGGCACATCCAAAAAGAAAATGAAAATTTGAAGGAATAGAATAAGGTGGATAGAGTTATTCATGACAACACCACGCTACACTTGGGATTATGGCACAAGAAGAACAGGAAGCTGAAAAAGAAAAATAAAAAGCCGAATAGGGCACTTATTAACCTCAAGTACAGATTTCTCATGAGGAAGCCAAGGATGGCAGTCGGTACAAAGAAAGGCAAGAAGAGGAAGTTGGATGTGTTGGCTGAAGTATTAGAACAAATGCAGTAGGAGGAGGGAGTTCACGATTTTGATTACATGGGGACATGCAATGGTTTTGCAGTGGGGGTATGTTGAGCCTCAAAACTTCCCTTTCCTTAGCAACTCTTTTCCTCCCTTTTCTTTGTTTTTCCATGAAGAAAATGCATCCCTATCATCAATAACTAGTACACATTGCCTTAACAAGAACATTTTAGTGATTTACATGTTATACTTTTATGTTTTTCTATTTGAATAAGTTTTTGTCTTTTAGCTACGGAACGTAGCCTATTTTGTAGCTAATCAGCTCTTCCATAGCCACTTCTATGCTTTAACATGCTCCAGGTGTCAGAAGGAGAAACTAGCTACATGAGCAGCTTGGAAAACATCATGACATGGATCGTGTCCTATTCACCTAGCCTAGGTCAATAAGGAAGATGGTACAAGACTCCAGTCAAAGGAGAAGTCAAACGTAGAGACCAAAGGTAAACAAGACTTTGTTTTGTACATGTTTCATAGTTTTGGGATCCAAAACAACTTCCTGAACCCACAAAATCCAACAGCCATCATCTTAGATTTATGTCTCCAGCGGCCGAGGAAGAGAATTTTGTGTGCCTGTCTGCTACGTGTTTTTGGTTGTAGCTTATTTTTCTCCATAAATAGTTCTATAATTTTTCTATAAATATATGTGTAAAGAATGCAGAACCAGTTCGAATTTTTGCATGTGTTAAGCTCAGACTACTGCTTTGTAATTTTGAAAAACTCATTCTCTGCTTTTAATATGAAGACCATATGTTTTATGGATATCTTAAAATGTTTTCTGGAGATTGATTAAGCACTCATAACCTGATCAGTTGCAGAGGGCTCCTACGCTGACTAAGGTTTCATTTCATTTTGTTTTGTCTTTTATAGTTAAACTATAAATTTATCATTTCTTCCATAGTGTTCATAACCATTTTTCATACTAACCCTGTTTATAATGCATCATTTCTTCACTAATGTATAATAGCTTCTTTCATTACAGAATAGCTTTCTCTTTGCTTAATTTCTTTGTAGTTTTATCAATAGTTAGAAGTTGAATTCAATAGTGTAGAGTAGTTTATTTCATTTACTGTTTCACTAGTTTTTAAATTTCTAAATAGACTGATCAGTGCCATTACTGTTCTTGCCATTTTATTACTATTTTAGTGACTCATGGTGTAGAAGAATGTTTCTAAAAAGCCCTTCTAGTTGATGAATCATCTCAAACTAAGTGGTTGGATACTTCATTCATGCAACGAGTCTTTTTTGCGTTTTTTAATTTATCTTCTCTTAGGATAATGAAGTACAGAATTCCTCAAAATGTCATCCCAAGGAGGTCTGCCTTCCAAAATTGAGAGGCAGAGTAACTAAGTATTTCATTTAGTTTTTTTGTAATTTCACTTTCAGTTTTTCATTAAGTTTTGTTTCTGCAATAGACTAAACAATAGTTGTATTCTCACTTTCAGTTTTAGTATTTCATTTTGGTTTTGTTTCCATAACAGATAGTTGCAATTTCACTTTTAGTTTTAGTATTTCATTTAATCTTGTTTCTGTAATTGAATAGAAAATAATTTTACTTCTTAGTTTGTAGCTCATGATTTGGAAATAATGATATGATTAAAGTTAGAAACTCTGTTTTTATTTCTTGATTAAACTTTGCTTCCAAATCTTATTTAAGCTCTTTTAGTTCTCATTTCTTTGGGTTCTTAGCAATCTTTACAGGAGTTAGATTTAAGATTTTGTCAAGTACATTGCAAATCATTAGGGATTAAAGGATCAAAAAACCCCAAAACAACATAAAACTCAAAAACAATGAAGTAAGAAGGGCCATCTAGCACATATAGTGCACTACACTTCATTAGTTTACGATACTTGGATTGATAATTTATGTAGAGCAATTTAGAACACTAAATTGACCAAATAGGTGCCTTGTCTTTGTTTCCCTTTTTCTGGGCTTTTTCCCCCTCACCATATGATTTCACAACAAGAGTAAGTTCTTATTGAGGTTATAGTGGAACTGAAGCAAAGGAAGGGTATGAAAAATACGTTGGACCGAGGTCAAAGAAGTGTAAGTTTTGAGTTGATTGGGTGGAGTGTTTGTGGGAGGATCAATGTACCAGATTGGGATCCCCAACATAATGTTAGGTAAACTCGATGTAGCCATAACAAGTGTAGAATAAAATACTGAGGGTGGAAATAAGAACGGTATCTGAATAGAAGAATAATAGCATGGAGGAACTGCTCCAATATGGTTAAGGCCTAGGGAAACAGTTCTGGGGGGGAATGGACTAGGAGAGATACTAGCAGAAGGAAAAGATCCTTCAGGAGTAGTATTGGAAGGATAGGTTGATTTGGGAATAACAGGTTGTGGAGGTGTTGGCTACTATGAAGGCAGACTATATCATTTGTGGGTAGCCCGTGATCCTTGGAGGATGCAAACACTAAATGAGCTAGGCTCAAAAGGAGTAGGTGGTAGACCATAATAAGCACCAAGAAGAGTGGAATATTTGTAGACTCCAGGAAATATGTTGGTGAGGGACGAGGCAGTCTTATTTTCAATTATGGAGGATATTTTGGACCGAGGTGAAGTATGATATTTGGGATTTTAGTATGTCAACTGATAGATGATGATGATATTTCCATTGTGGAGAAAGAACATCTCATGGTGAATCGCAGATGTGACAACTGACATAACATAGGTATAACTACAACCCAAAAGGATGTTGTAATCTAAGGGGACATTGATGACTTTGATATCAATAGATACAGTCTTACCTACAATAGTGATTGGAAAGTTGCGATATAATCCAAGGGGTTGTGAGGGATGACCGTCCTAAGCACAAAGAGAGATGATGGATGGGGACAGTTTCGGGGAACCAAGTTACTTCCAAACATTAGCATCCATCAAATAGGTGGAGGTGACTTTGTCTATGATACACCATTGAACAATGGTGTTTCTAATGGAGACTGGTACTTGAAATTCAACGGATGAAGGTAAGGAAAGATTTTATGACTTGTGAGCATGAAGTACAATCATATGATCATCTTGGGGATCCATAAAACCGAAAATAGAGAGTAGATATTTCTGGTGGGATGGGCACATCTGAAGGACTTCTAACATTGACATGGCAACATGATATTGTGCCAAGTCATCTACTATGGTATAGGTATGGGAGGCTTTAGCAGAAGTAGTGTTTCGATGTAATGGACATTTTCATATCTTGGGGATAACCTTCATATTAGGTGAAGGGATATGTAAGGTACCATTTGATGAAGATAGAGGATCACTGGAAACTTGAGGTTGGGACTCAGTCATTGACTTAGGGTGTCTTGTCATATTGGTGCGATCAATTCTGTAGGTTGACTTGCTCGATATTTACCTCATAATAATTCATCATAAGAATTTGATAATCATGGTGACTAGATGGTGGAGATGGCAAAGTTTCGTGACCTTGTGTAGGTTGGGAAGCAATATATCCTTGGTGAGGAAATGGATTGGTAAGACCAGTTGATTGAGATGAAGCAGGAGGGGGAGGAGGAGCTATGGGCTACGGTCCTTGAGAAGTCGCTCCTTGAGCTTCCCATACTTAATGCATCTGAGGTAAAAGGGGACACTCATGATTATAATGGTCATATACATGGAAACATGCATAAGGTTTGTTCGTATGAAGACCCTTGTTTTTCTTGGGTTGTTCGCCTTATTGTTGGGTTGCGGGATTAGGTTGGGGTCCCTGAGGTGCGTTGGGTGGTGGACCTTGGCTACCTTGATTAAACTGAGATTTTTGGTTCTACTTACCTTTTCCCTTGTTCCTTTTCTTTGGGTTGGGGGAATTGGGTCTGCTCTGTTGAGCCTACACCTGACCTTGTGGAGGAGGTTGTTGTCATGGTAGAGGGGGAGAAAGCATGGGAAGTTGGGGCTTTGGTTCCAAAGGGGATGGAGCGCTAATCAGTGCATAAGGATAATAAGGAAATGGGGCAACCTTGGGATAAAAATTTGGTACAATAGCTGGTCCTGGCATCTATTGATGCATATGAGATATGCATATGGCATGTTAGAACCTCGTTAAAAGTTTCCATGTGGAGGATTGGGCAGGGGGGGGGGATAAATGTAAGAGGAACGGGTCCCTCCCTCAGGTTGACCATAACTAATCAGAGTTGCATCATATGTTTGGGGGTGTGAAATGGTTCCAAATATGCCCTAGGTGCATTTGTAGCACCTGAGGCAAGGTAGATCAGGGATGACAGTATAAACATAACTTGACTGGGCGTAAATAATATCAAATTTTAAGGCTACTTGGAGTGCATCTTCCTCAAATTGGGGGAAGTGTGACTCAAAATATTTAGAAATGGGGGCCAAAAGAAATTTAAGGAACCAATCCATATAGATGCAGTCTTCAAATTCAGGATCTCTATAGATGCTCCTCCATCTATTTCATTCCTAAGCATGGTTAGAGTGATGAGTGGTAGAAGTTTGACAAAATGTAGTCAATAGTTCAGTACCAATGTCATAACAGATAGGTAACTGTAAATAGGCAAGAAATGCTTTGGAAGGAGTCATAGAAGTGAAATGAGTGGCTCTGGGTTTATCAACGTACCACTTAGAAGTAGCTCTTGTAAGAGTGCATTGGAACAGGAAAAGATGGATGGAGTCTTCAGTAATAGAATCAGATAAACACCACATATGGAATGAGTGGACATGAATAGTGGGATCTTCTCCAAGATTACCTCCAAACTTTAAGATGTCTGAGGGGAGTTTATTAGTCATAGCTAGTGATGAGGCTCATCATTGGGTAACTATATGGACCTTAATACACCTCCAAGATTACTAAAATAAACTCTTCTCATAATTCCTTACATGTTTTAATTATATTTTGCTTAATAGATGAGTAAAAGTAAGATGTTATGTCTAGTGGTATAATGTGCATTGATTGCAGGTTTTTCGGAGAAACTTATGGCAATTATGGCTAATTAATGTGCAGGAACTTGAATGAGACGAGAAGGAGAGATTATAGGAGATGGATCTTCCTCATTAAATCCTCACTCATTTGAATATCCTTCAATCAAATCACACTAGCTCAAAATTGCAGGTAGCCGAGCAAGTGACAGTTAAGGAATCACTTCATCTTGAGATTGGGAGCCAAGCCAGCTTAGATTTAAGGAAGTTGTTGGAAAATTCAGTTGTATAAATAAGGAGGCCTAGAGCCTCATTAGGATTCGGATATTTTAGGCAAGATGACTATGCATTTTCAAGTTGAAGGATTGTTGTAAAACACTGTTATGTATTTTTTTGATATATTAATGAAAATGAGCATTTCCTTGATCCATCACTGAGTTGAATCAGAGGGCTGAAGCTCTTGGGTTAAGGTCCAACCCTAGAATCATAGGTTCATATTATTAGACTTGTATGCTTAGGTTATTTCATAGATTACTTGTTGAATTTATTTTGGCATTATTTCATTGCAAGTATTGGTGAATTTGATTAGTTTTCTTCCATTTGTGCATAGTTTTAGAAGTAGCTTTAGAGAAATAAAGGAATACCAAAAAGGCTAATAATAGGTGGATCTTGCCTCACTCCTCCCTTTAGGGACCATGGTTTGAGGAAAAACTCCCATTCAGCCCCAAAAAGACAGAATTTTGATTTTTATGTAATTTAGGGTTTCCTGCTAATTAGGCCAGCATCTTTTCAGTTTTCAAGGATAGTTTTATAGCTCCAAATTTCACTATTATGGTTTGTGATGCTGCACTCATGGCCTAGGGCAACCCCTCCTTCTAGACCTAGTCCCAAATTTAAAAAACATTGTTTTATTCATTGTATGCGACATTGCCCTGAGTTAAACACGTGTATACGTGGGTAGGCATATACCCAACCCACGTATTCTATTAAAACACTTAAAAAAATATAAAACTCCTTATTTTCGGGCGGAGATCGCGGGTTTTACCTACTGATCACCTGTTAGTGCCCGTGGCCCAACTGTTCCCAACCAACTCCCAACTAAAAAACTACTTTGGGAGTGGTATAAAAAGACATCAAAGGAAGGCCTAAAGGAGGAGAGAAGGGAGAGAAAGGTTATTATACTGAGATTTTTCCCTTGACCAGGTCTGAAGACCCTTGTGCTTTCTGCACTTCCCCCATTTGTACAGGAAACCCTTGTTTCCTTGTGTGTTGATGTTCATCCACTAGTTATGGCATCATGGAATGAGTCTTGGAAGGAGATATGCTAAAGGCTTGAGGCTGGACGGATCCAGAAGGAAGCTTTGCTTGGAGCCTGGGAAAGGTTACTCAGGCGATACTACTCCTTTTGTACATTCTATTTGTCTATAATAAAGAAACACATCTTGGTTCCCGATATGCTTCTTCTTTATGTTTATGATGTTCATGTTTGAATTCATACGTGAATAGTTGTTTAAAGTTCATAACTAACTACCTCCTTTTATAACATGAAGATGATTTCTTTATAAGTCTTTGTCCATATATTGTTGTCTTCTTTGGAATTGGTTTTTTTACAGGACAAAGGAGCGAAAGGGACTTGAAGAAGGGTTTGGACCCTTGAGGAACTTCTCGAACGTAGGACCTGA
The DNA here is from genome assembly GCA_000404065.3 of Pinus taeda. Lineage (NCBI taxonomy): Eukaryota > Viridiplantae > Streptophyta > Pinopsida > Pinales > Pinaceae > Pinus > Pinus taeda. The sequence goes on from APFE031598071.1 coordinate 51,242, forward strand.
GGTACGCCCCTCTTACTATAGAATTTGCTT
>APFE031598071.1:51359-68308 GCA_000404065.3 Pinus taeda
AATTTGCTTATCATAGCATAATGGCTGTGTGAATGTGTGTTTCTCTGTTTAGACAACTTTCAGTCTGCTAGGGTTTCCACCCAAAAGCCCTAGGGGAGCAAATCCCTCAACAATGGTTTTGACGTTGACATGTCATACCAATTAAGGGAAAGAAACCCTGAAACACTTGAACAAATGCAAAGCAATGTTGTTAGTGTAGAGGCCAACCTATTAGCCAAGAAAGCCCAAATGAGAAATTAAAAGAAAGTTGTATTTAAAGAGGAAGCTTCCACTTCAGATGGAAAGGTAGATATTTTAGCTAAGATTTTAGAGAGAAAAAATCAATGGGAGAATCAACAACCACCCCCAATAAGAAACCCTAATTTTAGGAAGAACCCTAATGCTGGAAAGAGTGCTACACCAAATCAACAGATTAGGCCCCCCTTACAAGAGAACTATGTTGAGGATTCACAGAACCAAGAAGGAGAGGATGATACCCATATTATCTTACTAGAAACCAAATATGAAGACACTTTTTTTCTCACTCAAGAAGAAAAAGAGTTATATATGTTGCAGCAGTTGCAGTTAGAATTTGGTGAATCCTTTGATTTTAAACAGGGATATGAGTCAGCTATATATGAGGTGCACAAACAATATAGCTTAAGAAGTAAAAAGAACAATGAGACTCCCATTAAAATATCCATCCAGACCCAAAATAAGATAATAAAAGAAGCTTCAGTTGCCAAAGTGTTACAAATCCTCCCTAGGGGAACACCAGAGACTTCTACCCCTAAAATTGTAGATATAACCTCCACTAAAAATCAAACAGAGACAATTACTGAAAACAATCAAAACAAGAGAAATCAAGGAAAAACAATAGAAACACAGACTGAAATGCCTAGTATTGAGAAACAGGATAAGAACACACAAATTGCACATGTTAAGGAAGGTCTAAATCAAATAAACAAACCTCAGCTCCCTTTCAACATCAAAACTGAAATAGAAAAATTAAAGATATCAATTCCCTTGACCGAACTAGTAAAGAATGAATCCTATAGTTCATAGATAACTAAAAATTTAAACATAGGAGAGGGAGATGATGTTGTTAACTTAAATGACGATCAGCTGGAATTATTGTTTGGCCCAGAGGCCAATGGTATTCATCAGCAAGGGGGAGTTCCTCCTTTCTACATTAGCCTAAACATTCATGACAAAATATTGCATAATTCTATGTTAGACTCAGGGGCATCCCATAATTTGATGCCAAAGGAAATCATGGAGAGATTGAACCTTGACATTACCAGACCATATAAGGAATTTTTTTTCTTTTGACTCTAGCCAGGTTAAATGCCTTGGCTTGATCAAGGACTTATGTGTAACTCTTGTCCAATGCCCTGCAAAGAGTATTCTAATGGAGATCGTAGTTGCAGACATCCACCGAAATATGGAATACTACTATCTCGCTCATGGGGAGCAAAACTACAGGGATCCTTGCAGTTAGATATGTCTTATGCCACCATATATGTTTTTGGCCAACCAAGAAAACTATATAGAGATACCTTAATGAAATACATGGTGAGTAGTGATGAAAAACCACAAAACTTTTCCATATACTCCATGCATTCAGATATGGACTCTTTTATCTTGTACAATGCAAAACATAACAATAAGGAAATCATAGCTAAAGACCTGAAACACTGAACAGCTGACAGTGAGAACATATTTCATGAGTCACTATGGCATCTAGACTTTGATGGGTCTATCAATAGGTTAGGGGATGGTGCAGGAGTGTGGATCCATAATATGGAGAATAATCATGCTGAGGGACATGCTTTTAGATTGAACTTCAAGTGTACGAATAACATGGCCGAATATGAAGCCCTAATTCTAGGGTTACAATTGGTTAGGAAACTTCGAGCCAAAAGAGTTTCCATCATGGGAGACTCGGAGTTGATTATTAGATAGATTAATGGTGAATACTCTGTGAACAATCATAGACTTGTTTAATATAGGGATAATGTCCTAAACTTGATCAAAGACCTCCTGGAAACAAACTTTGTTGTCGTTCCTAGAAAACAAAACATGCAGGCCTACAGTCTAGCCACTTTTGCTAGTACCTGTAAATTGTCATTTCAACCCAACCATCAGTACACTGCAGAAGTTAGACATAGGCCTGTTATACCAGACAACCTGAAGTATTGGCAGATTTTTTCCCAGGATTATCAAATTTATGATTTCATGAACAATGAAGGTGAGTTTCAGAATTGTAAGATAGATATTGACTATACAATAGACAATAATATAGAAAGTAACATAGATGTAAATATTTTAGATATAGCTAAACCAACTAAATTTACTGGAGTAGAAATAGATAGTTTAGAGAATGTAGAGATTGAAGAAATAATGAATGATGATCCTGAGATTCTTAATCTGAAAAATAATTTTTTTCCCAAGGGATTAGTCCCTTTAGAAGATTTGTTTGACTCTAATGATGTAGCTAGGAAACCCAAAATGGAACCTTTGAGAGTTGACATAAAAGAGGTTAACATAGGAACTGAGGATAAACCAAAACTCATTAAAATATCAAAAACCTTACCTCCAAAGGAAAAGGTTAAATACATCAATCTGTTTAAATAGCTACAGGATGTATTTTCTTGGAGTTATGAAGACTTAAAATCTTATGACACCAGCGTAATCCAACACAAAATACCTCTAAAAGAAGATCATAAATCGTTCAAACAGAAACTTAGGAGAATAAGCCCAGTTCTTATGCCCTCTATTGAGAAAGAAGTTAAAATAATGTTTGATGCCCAAATTATAGCCCCTATTAGATACTTAGATTGGATTTCAAACTTAATCACTACTAGGAAAAAGACTGGTGAAATTAGACTTTGTGTAGATTTCAGAAATTTAAACAAGGTCTCATTAAAAGATAACTATGCTCTACCAAAAATGGACCATATCCTGCAGAGGGTAGTAGGCTCATCCATTTTTTCACTATTAGATGGATTCTCTAGGTATAACCAGATCTTAATTCAACCTGAGGACCAAGCTAAAACTGCACTTATTACCCCTTGGGGTACCTTCATGTATTTGAAGATGCCTTTTGGATTAATGAATGCAGATGCCATATTTCAAAGAGCTATGGATATAGCTTTTGCCAAGGAGATCCATGATTTCCTAGTAGTATACCAGGATGACATCACAATCTTCTCTAAATCTGACAATGAACACTTAGACCACCTGAGAAGAGTATTTATCAAATGTTAAAAATTTGGGATTTCTTTAAATCCCAAAAAGACACTCTTTGGTCTGGAAGAGGGAAAACTGTTGGGACATATCATATCTAAAAATGGGATTAGAATAGATCCTGCTAGAATAGAGGCCATTTTGACCATTACCCATCCTAGAAACATTAGAGAGTTAAAGTCATTTCTAGGCAAGATAAACTTTCTTAGGAGATTCATTTTAGATCTAGCAAAACTAATTAGGGAATTAAATAACATGTTAAGAAAGGACTCAACGCTTAAATGGACAGTGGAGGCCAAACAATCCTTTGAAGCCATCAAGGAAGCCTTAACCAAAACTCCAGTCCTAATAAGTCCTGATTTTGACAAGGATTTTATAATTTTTTCTTTTGCTTTAGAGAAAACCATTACAGCAATCTTGTTGCAAAAGAACAACTAAGGGTATGAGCAACCAATTGCATTTTTTTGTAAATCCTTAAGAGATGCCACACTCAAATATAATATTATGGAAAAACAAGCATTAGCTTTAGTAAAGGCTATCAAAGACTTCAAAGTATACATTTTGTATTCTCACATTATTGCTTATGTTCCAAATTATGTAGTTGAAGACATTTTGACACAAAATGGGCCTGAAGGGAAAAGAGGCAAGTGGATTGCCAAAATATTGGAATATGACATAGAGATAAGGCCAACTAATCTTATCAAAGGCCAAGGTTTAGCCAAACTCGTGGCTGAATTGAACTGTCAAGCCCTTGATATAAACTTCATTAGTGCCCTTGATGATCATGAAGAGATGCTGACTCCACCGATCAGTGAACCTTTTATTGATTCACCCTAGTATGCATATATTATATTTGTATTAAAAAATTTATAAGCTCCTCCTGGTTTAACAAGAACTACAGCTAGAATTTTAAATATGAAGTCATTAAAGTATTGTATCATAGATAATGCATTGTTTTGGAAAGACAATAGTGGTATTATTTTGAATTGTCTACTAAAAAATGAAGCTGATAAAATCATGCAAGAGTTTCATGTAGGGGATTGTGGAGGACACTTGTACTGGAAGACTACTACTGACAAAATCCTAAGGGATGGTTTCTACTGGCCCACTTTGTTTGCAAATGTTAAGAAACATGTGACCTCCTATCATAAATTCCAGATATTTGAGGGAAAGAGAAAACTTTTACCCTTGCCTCTTAAACCAATTTCCACTGAATTGCCATTTCAACAATAGGGGTTAGACTTCCTTGGAGAAATACACCCAGCCTCCTCAGCTCAGCACAAATGGATTCTGACAGCCACTGACTATTTTACCAAATGGATAGAAGTTGTACCTTCTAGGCAAGCCATAAACACTGTCATAATCTCCTTTCTAGAGAGTAATATCCTATCAAGATTTGGATGTCCCTAGAAGCTCATTACTGATAATGCAAATGCCTTTAAATCCGAGAGAATGATAGACTTTGGTAACAAATGCCACATCACCCTTGGCCACTCCACAGCCTACCCTCAAGGTAATGGACTTGTAGAATCATCTAATAAAAGCCTGGTAAATATCAATAAGAAATTATTGGAAGATAACAAAAAGATATGGAACAAGAAGTTAGTCAATGCCTTATGGGAAGATAGACTGACTACCAAGAAGTCCATTGGAACATCTCCCTACCAGTTAGTATATGGGATGGATGCAATTTTTCCATCATCTTTTGGAGTGCTAGTGAAGAATATCATCCAGGAATTACAGGTGGAACCAAATGATATTCAAAGAAGAATAAATCATACCATACACCTGTAGCAGACCAGAGAAGAAGTATATGTAAAATCACAGGTAATCTAGGACAAAATCAAGAACCTTTTTGATAAAAAAAGACTAAAGCAGATGATTTTTAAATAGGAGATAAAGTCTTAAGTGGGATTCAAGGAGAGAATACAAAGGCAAGCATGGAAAATTTGATTTTTTGTGGCAAGGGCCTTATGTCATTTATGGCTACAGGGGCAACAATGCATTTTTCTTGAGAGAGATAGATGGATCAAATCTACCAGGAGGACTTGTCAATGGTAGAAGTTGAAGCATTATTTTTCCTCTGAATAGTAATAGTTCACTTTACTTTGCATCATTGTACATAACATTGCAGAGTGTAGATTGGATTGGATGGTAATGCTTTGAAGTTGAAGCCTGGAGAGAAGGCTCTCAACTTTGAAAGATTTACTATCATAGCTATCAATAAAGTAGAATCATAGAATGACAGTTTACAAGGTAACTTCAGTCACAATTCAAGGGCTACTAGTCTTTAGAGTTCTTGACATTTCACCAGGAAATTCCATCCCCAAGTGGAGCCACTATTAGAGTCCTATAGTGATAGGATTCATAATTTTGAATTGGTTGAGGTTAAGTCTTGTAATATTGTACATACCTTTGCTTTCTGCAAATGTTTTCCATATTAAAATTTAAAAATGTAAAGATGGTATGTCCTAAAAGAAATATCAAAGGACAAGAAAAATAAGAAAAGATCAAAAAAATGAAAAAATATGAACCCCAAACAAAAAGAGATCATGAAAGTGTGCAAGTCCAAGTGCCACTACTTTTTACTTTATTGTCCAAATAATGGTTGTGTGTAGCTTGTCATACATGCCACAACCCATGATAGTCAAACTGTTTAATCTTGACTACTTCATGCTTTGAATTTCATGTTTATAGCTAGAGAATAAAGATCTAGCCAAACAGTTTAATCTTGGCAGATCAGTAGATAGGTAGAGAAATAAAAGGATCTCATCAGTTTAATCTGAGCCCTTGGAAGATATAAGGTTAGAAGTAGATTTTTTATTCATAAAAGAATAAGGAAAGAATAGGGTTTGCTAGCTTAAGTGCACCCAATAAAGTGAAGAAAAAATGTTAGGGTAAGTAAAAGGGTAAGTAGAAGAAAGGTTGCAGAAATACAAGCTATTTGAGGCATAAACACATTTATCATGTTTAATCATGTGTTTCAGTGTGTAGGAGCAATTGTGAAAGAAAAAGGATGCTCATAACTTCATTTGGTTAACTGCCCCCATTTCAGTTCACCCCTCACTACATACTTACTAATTTCCCCTTTACCACTTCATTTCTTATGTAAACCCCTTTTCCCTTCATTTTCACCCTTCCCCTATGGTTTCATAAATTACCTAGCAAATTACCATCCAAATCCATTCCCCTACCCAAAAATTCCCTTTTCCCTAGTGTGAAAACCTTTTCCCATACAAAAAATCATTTTCCCTTTGTTAATTTCCCTAAAAACCCCAAAAAACCTCTTATCCTAAATATTATTCCCCCTCCCCGCATAGCTTTACTAATCCCACAAATTTACTTTTCCCCGTTATACTCCATAAACCTGCATTACAATTTAATACCACAATTATACATTGATTAATTACACTTAAGTGTAATTAACCCTTGGGCCCTGCTAAATGTCTCCCCCATCTCCCGTCGTGCATCTCCGCCACGCGATGGTCATTGGATCGTGCACCCCTAGATCCTACGACCCTTTCCCATATCACGCCCATTCATCTCCTGACCTTTACGGCCCGAGAACACGCGATATGGGTAGTATTGCTTGACCCCCCTTGGGATACGTGGCAGCACCGCGTTAATTCGTGTGCTCTCGGGAAAATACCACCCATCGCTCAAAAGCAGTGTGATGGCTCCCTAAACCGCCTCCCCACCGAAAGAAAAACCACTCACTTTTCAATAACTTAATCTCATGCCAGTTTCTAACCATTCCCGGTTCAAATTCCGCAGACCCCCAGTTTCACTCTTTTCACTCATTTTCTCTGCGAAAGCGTCCTAAGCTTTCATGTGCCCCCGAGCTTCTGCAACTAGTTTTGACCATCAATTGCCTCCCGAACATGCTCCGGAAGCCTAGTTCAGCCCTCTAGTGCATGATTGAAGCCACAAAACCCTCTACAACCACCATTCAAAATCAATTTGCATATTGAACCATAAATTCTAGGTATTTCAACAGAGAACCAGAATGACCCTCACAGTTTAAAAAGTACATTGGATTCAAAAAATAATTAATTTAATTTAATTGATTTCCCTTTGAATTGAGAGTATTTCCCCCTAAAATGCCAAAACCCCTATCCTGCAAACTACCAATACCCTATATCTGAACGAGACACATTCAGACTTCATTTCCACAAGTTGTATAAGCCCAATTCCCACATTTTATTACAAAGATGGCTGCCCCGACCTCTCTCGATGTCAAACCTGTATCAACCCCTCACCTAGACATTGACCATTTGGCCCTACCAAACATGGATTTACAAATTAAGACACAGCCACTCCAGGCAACCTTCTGAGAGTCCACTGCTGGAGTAAGGATAGATTCCTAAACCATGTTGATGACATCAACCTTTGGGAATCCAATTTTCCCAAGTATACATTCCCAGAAGTTCACCCATTCCAAGACATTGTACATTTTTGTCATGCCTGTTATGTTCCAAGCCAAAGGGCTATTGAGGCACCAAACCATGAGTTATTTCTCACCATTACTGCTGAATCCATCAATCAGATAGCTGCAAATCCAGCCTAGTCCTAAGCTGACTCCTTTGTCCATTGGAAACCTATTGGACCTATTCATCACACTGGACCCGGTCAAAATCAAACAAATTTTCTAGAATTTCCTCATTGAGGAATGGCATACTCCTACAGACATTCCACCCTATGCTGCCACTATTTTTTCATAGACTAACAGGAGAATAATCACCATGCTATCATGCATCCTAGGATACACATTAGATGAGCATGTGGATGAGGTCATCATGGCCTTCCTGTCCATTTTCACTCTAGGCAAGCCTCCTGCTATTATGTATGATTATGCTCAGGTCATTGCAGACAGAATGCATGAACAATTCACTAGATTGCCCACTGAAAGAGTTTTCAAATACTCTTCAGTGTTGTTTCATATGCTCTTGTATTACCAAATAGATAATTTCCCTTTGAGGATCCATAAATTGGACACCAACGGAAAGGAGAGATCAATCATCTACTGGACACCCTTGATCCACAAATTTTCCACAGCATTCACCTACAAATACTTCATAGACTCTTTTGTGTACCCAGTCATGAACATGTTGACTTCTAAGACTCAGCCTAGAATCAACCCAGAGATCAAGAGAGTACTACAATTGTCCAAGAACAGCAAGGTGGGAGATTGGTACTTGTACCAAAACCACACTGATATCAGAATTTATGGCTCTGAGCTAGCCCCCTATAAGTTGCCAAAATACCTCCCTTTGAGGATATTTTCTCTTGAGTACTTCAAACAAATCATCAGCTCTGATGAGATCGACTTCCTAGCTTATAGGAAGAAAACCCAGTTCAAAGTGAAGAGCCAAATGGGCCCATTTATTTGCAACAATAGAGAGGCTGGACCAAAGGCTGACAAGTTACTTCAACTAATGAAATTCAAAAATAGTTTCATCCAGAACTATGACCCTCATGGGGTCATAAACAAGCTCAAACTCAAGGTCAAGTTGGGAGCATACATCCACCACCCAAGGCCTGACATTGAACAGTTTTCTAACCAAGATGAGTGGGTGAAGAACACTTTAATTAACATGGACAACACTGTTGTGGATGTAGAGAATACACTTATTGATTTGGAAATACATTTTGATCACAACTCTTTCCTGTAGGTTCCAGAACAAGGAGGACCAATGAACATTCCTCTTGTCATACATACTCCACTAAATGAGGAGAAGAATCCTAAGAGGAGCAGGGATGAGGCATCTAGCTCTGCCATGGAGACTACCGATGAGCTGGTTGAGCCAAGCAAGAGGCCCAAGTTGAATCTTGTCTTTGAACAAGAGGATAACATTGCATCAGAAGAAATAATTGACACTGACACAATGGGATAGAAAGGTAAAGATGCAACTGCATTAGAGGAAACACAACAACCCTCAACATCCAACACATAGTTGATAGACAGACAACAGAGTATGGAGATTTCTTCCTATGCCAGGCCAGCTGACAAGGAAAATGATATCAAAGATAGATTTAAAGAGATAAAGATGAGGAATGAGAGACTGAAGGTAGAGACATATGCCCAATACCTCAAGCTCACAACACCAAACCAGACTAGACTGATGTCAACCTTTGACATTAAATAAGGAAAAATAAAGTTCTTATTTTTGCAGGGTACTATACAGCAACTGAAGACCTCAGCAGACTACAAGAAGACAAATTTTGAGGTCTTGGCTAGGGATGTTCATCTCATTGATCAAATAGAGTTTCACAAGTAGGCTCGAGAAATGATCTACTCCACCCTCACAGCAAAGGTTGTGGCTACTTACAAGCTGTAGAATTCATTGGACAATGTAACAGCTCAATTCAAGCTGGAGAAAGCTTCTTCACAGGCTAAAGACACGAGGATAAAGTCTATGGAGGACTTGGTTATTGAACTGGGCCATGACCCAAGTGATGTTAAGGCCATAGAGAAACTAATCAAAAAGAAGAATGAGGACATAACAGCCCTCAAGAAACAGCTCAAGTTGCCTCATTTGTAGCACCCACAGACAAAGGAAGTCCTAGAAAGCTATACTAATCATGAGGAAATGGTGGACTTGGTGCTGCTACTAAATGACCAGTTAAAGGAGATGGAGAAGGAGTTTGATAGCTTGATTCAGCTCAAATAATCTAGTATTGATAATGCCCCTGCAACTGTCATTCCAGCAGTGACCATAGTTGTACCTTCAACTTTGGTAGCAACATTAGCTCCCACTGCTCCAATGGCCTTTGCACTACCCACATCTACACCAACCACATCAGCAACAAGATCAACATCAATAGCCTCCACAAGTGTTGAAGCAAACAGGCTGGTCAAAGCAATGGAAGAAATTTCCATTCAGACCAATGAGATGAACAAACTTAAGGAGAAAGTCACCAACCTGGAGACAGTTTGCAAACTTGCCCAGTTCATGCATAAAGAAGAGCAGCAAAAGGCTACAAGGATGAATGAAAGGATAAAAAGCCTAAAACTGACATTGAGTGAACCTATAGGTAAGGCTAAAGAACAACTATGGGCCAATATCATTGACTTTGTCAATGATATTTGGTCATCTATCCAGGTTATTTTTAAACAAATTGATTTAATAAAGCAAGCTACAAAAGCCATTGAAAGGGTTAAAACAGAACTTGGATATATGCCAGAGGAATCTACAAGAATCATCCACTTCCTAAACTCCAAGAATAAGTATGAACTACAAGAACTAGAGATACCTGACAGGACAGGTGCAATTTTGGAAGTCAGAAAAGTTCTCACTAAGAGGAATTTGATGTTGAATTTAGAAGATAAGTGTCAAAACATGCAACTAGCTGTTGACAGGTTCATGGCTAAGTTCGAACTTTTGAAGGAAAAGGGATTACCTAATCCTTAGTTATAAATGATAAGTTAATGACGCAGAAAGATTACAACAAGAAGATCAGGGAAGTGGCCAGAGGACAGGTAATCACTTCTTCTATGAAGGGCATGTCAACAGGCAAAGTGTTGTACCAAACTTTTGAAAATTTATTTTACCTCCAACATGCGGTAAAACATTTGTTTATTAACTTTTGCCATATATACAGAGGCAGATGAAATATAGAGAAAAATGCTTAGTATCCAATTACCAGATGAGGAAATATGGGAAAAATTGAATGACTTAATGTAGTAAATACACAGTAAAAATATAAATGTATAGCAAAAAGTAAAACAGCACAGTAGAAGGATATTGATAGGTCAGCAAGGTTAAAGTGTATCACATGAAAGAGTATCAGATGAAAGGTTAAAGTAAAATAGAACATCCAACATGAAGACCAAATAGGAAAGTAGCATAAAGGGAAAAATATTAAAGGGCAAGCCAGCAAAACCTAAATAACAAGAGCAGCTAGCAGCAGTTCAATAGTTGTCTCTATCTTCTTGCATGAAAATATTCCTTTTTCCTAGATTAGTTCTCAATGCAGTTTGAGATATTTTGTAATTCCTTCTATATAAATACTTCAAAATTCAAAGTATTAGGTGGGATTATTTTACATTTGTAGAGTTATTTTGACCTTAAACCTAAGGGTGATTGTACAATTTTCAAGTCAACATATTGGAGCAAGTAATAAAAGCATTTCGCTACAGGATTCATGAGATGAGCCATTTGCAGTGAAGTGTCTTCTTTGTGTGATTTTGTTACTTTCTTATGTGTTTCATAATCTTAAATATGTTCTAAATTTGAATGAATTAATTAGAGATATCACTCAGAAATTGTTTAAGTACACTCTATTTTGCATAGTTAGTCATTTACATGTTTTCCTCTGATACCCTAATTTGAGAACCCTTAATTGCTCTCCCATCCTGGTTGACTTCTTTCATTCCTTCAAGAGTCCGGCCTAGGGAACCTTAATTGCTCCCTAGATCCGATTTGAAACCATTTCACCATTTAGCCTTTGAGATCTACAATAATTCATCTATCTTGCCCTGCAGACACTATTTTTAGAACTGAATCTAGTCTTATTTGTCTGACCGACCCCATAGCCCAATGGTAGAAGCAAACATTTGTTCATCTAATTAAAGTGATCCCACCACCCAATTTCAAAACAAAACCCAAGTGAAAGCAATAACTAACCTAAAATCATCTTAACTAAAACAAAGTTAAATTATAAAGAGAGAGATCTCTCCAAAAGTGGTTTGTGGTTACCTTTGACTTTTCTTTCTTCATTAACTTCAAAAGAAATATTAGAGTGATATCAGGAATGATTATTAATGTCTTCAACTTTAAAAATGGGTATTGCTAGACTATTTGTCCAATCTCTTGGGAATCCTTGCAGAATGATGTTGTTGAATATTTCCATTATGTGCAGTGAAAGAATGTTCATTCCCCACTTTAGATATTCTACTTGAAGTTCAACCATGTCCTTTGTCTTTTTTGTTTTCAACTTCTTAATTCCTGCCTCCACTTCATGTAATGTGAAAATCTTTGTAGTTGTTTTGATCCTGGGAGGAGGCTCATCCTCTGATTCTTTCTCATAGAGTTGCCTTGCATAGTCAAACCATTGATTGGCTATAATATTATTTTCAGTTTTCTTTCTCCTTGGTTGAAGTTCCTGCCCAAAAAGCTTTGGGTTATTCTTACCTAAATATATTAACTTTTCTCACCTTTCTGTTGAGGCTTTGGGAAACACTCTTCCCCTTCTGAAATGATCTCTCCAACATTGTTTTGAAGATAGTGCAATTTTCTTGTGTTAGAATAATTTTTCCCCTTGATATTGATTGTCAAGAACATTGGGTTTTCCTCCTATGTTTCCTTTCTTCTAACCAACATAACTTTATATAAATTAGGTTATGGTCTGACTTTAAGTCCCACATATGTTGTCTAATCTTAACTTCATCTATCCTTTTTACTAAGCTTTATGAACAAATAATATAGTCAACAACGCTTGCCCCATTTTATGTGTTGCAAGTGAAGTTCCCAGACATTTTCAATCTATCTAAACCATTGCACATAATTAAGTTATAAGCATCACACAACGTGAGCAACTCCTCTAAAAAATGAGTGCTAACTTTGCCATCTTCTGAACATCTCAACCATTGGGGATTCTCCTCTTCAATGAGCCAAATATGATTGTGATCCTCTTTGAAACGAAGGATAATAGCTTGTTGATTTGTTGTTCTAGCATTGAAATCTCCCACTAAAAGAAATTCTCCCAGCTGAGAAAATGTGGCAATACCTTGCTTTATAGCTGCATATGTGTCTTTGCTGTCTAACCCCTTATTTTTGTAAGTTTTTTAGACTTGAGGTGCAAAATAACATGTTGTAATTCTTATGTGGTTCTCATTCTCTGTTATTTTGAAACATAAATATTGTTTATTTGTATCTTCTTTCACTAACTGAATGTGATGATCTTCTTTTTCTTTCACTAAAACCAGTGTTCCTCCATATCCTTTGTCGTTTTCTGCTACCTCGTTCCAAACGACTAATTTAGAACCATAAAACATAGGAGTTTTACAACCATCATGTTCATGAGCTTCTGTGAGACAAATTATGTCTCTACCTTCTGCAATAGGCCCCATGCCAGGTCCCCTCCTCCAAGGGTAACCTCTACAGTTCCAAAAAATTAGACTTAGGTAGACTTGGGTAGAATTTGATTGCTACGAGGTTTGGCACACAAGGCTCAAAATTGAGTCTTCACCCCTTTTCATCCATGTTGATCTTAATTTTTTCCTCCTTATTATAGAATTAATTGTTTTTTCTTTACTTCCAGCTTGCTTCCCTGCTTTGTCATGAGCCCCAAACACTGCGATAATTGGTTTACCATTGTACAACCATGTTATTTTCCCTTCATTTCTTGTTGCTCTAATTTTCTCCACTTCTTCTCTTCTCTCTTCTTTTTGTTTACTAGTTAGATATTCATCTAAGAAGAAGTGTGAGCCTTTAGAGAGTTTCTTTTTGCTTAAGAGATAATGTTTGTCTTGCACACTTTCCATGATGACTTTTATCAATCGAGACCTCTCTTCACATATCTTTCCCACCCTCCTTTCTTAGCAAAATTTCCCTCTCCAATGTAATTTCTCTTTCAAAAAGTCCCTTTTCAAATTGAGAGTGCTTTCATTACTTCCATAATATCTTATTACTCTAGTAATAAATTTTTATTTCCCTATCTTTTCTTTCTTTATGTTCTCTTTCTCGTGCTCTACCAATCAATAGAGTTGATGAAATTTTATTTGTCTTCTAAATAGTTTCGAGTTATTTTTAATCATAATTCTTGTTAGTAGCTTGTAGAAAAGAGAGAAGGGTTGCATAGAACAATGCATCAAGAAACGAAATAAAAGATTCTCATTGCATTCATGGTACTTATATAAGCAGTATTAATAAAAAAATGCAATGACATTGTTACTATATAAACTAAATGTTGATTTAAGACGTAAAGAAGTTATGGGTAAAAAAAAGTCATTTTAATTTTTAAAAGCTTAATAGTGTTTTATTAAGAGTAGTCAATGTTAAAGACTGGATATCATGTTAGTTTTTAAGAAAGAGAAAGTTAAGTTGTGAGTAAAGCATGTGGGCATTACAAAGAGATCAAATAGAAAATTGTAGTTGTTGTTGTGGCCTAGCCAAGAAATGTTGACAGATCTAGGATAGAGAACCAATCACCTTTTTCAATAGTTAATTATTAATAGCCAACCCCTTCCCAAAGGGTGGGTCTGTCCTAACTAATTACCTTATTTAGTCCCTAGAGTAATAAATCCTTCAAGTTTGCGAAATGGTAAAAAAAGTTCATTATAGTCCCCCAACCTGAAAAAAAAAACATATAGAATGAAGAATGAGGGTCATAAGGGAGGAAAACTCCACAAAATATGAAAAAAGGTTGAATTGCTTCCCATGCACGCAAAAAGAAAGGAGGATTGGTTAGCTAAAATAAAGAGAGGGAATAGGCAGATACTTGGACGTACTTATGACCTTAACGATAGTAAGAATACCTTGACCATTGGCTAGTTAAGAATAAGTGAAAATTAATTGGTTGAGTGAATTGATCGCGACACAAACTATAAGCAAATAACATCTGACAAATATATTGCTTATTCTAATGCCCCCCAATGCTTAATTGTATTCATTTGGAACATATTTTTCTTCATTGCTCATTCACTGACGGTGATGTAAGGAATAAATTCCCAAATGGAGGAATATGGAGGTAGATACTACTGTTCACCTAAATATAAGTTGATTGTTTGATCAACATTGTTCCAAGGTCATTATGCCAATCTATTATGATGTATAATTCCTACCTTCCTGCAATCAATTCAATGTAACCACTTAGAGTAGTTAGTTTTTACCTGTTCATTTGTTGTAACGTCAATAATGAAATAACTCTTATCTGCTACTAGCTCCAAACCAACCCCTTGTGTCAAATTATAACCAACCGTAGAGAACCAACTCTATAGCCAAAACACATAAATCTTCCTCTGGCCTTGACCTCCACAACCCCTTTTGGCTTACTTGTTGGAGTTTGAATGTTATTTATGTGGTTCTTGGGAATGCACCTATCGCTTGGGATGGAAATGGGCACAATCAGAATGAAAGAATACGCTTCCTAGGCCCGCTAATAAGGAGGAAGAATGCCCCTTTATTCTCATGGTAGTCATACCCTTCCAATCGAATTAGGATTGTACTTCACTCATTTTCATTCAGGAAATATATTCAAAAAATAACTGGCCCAACATCCCTTCCCTTTGAGGAAGAAAAAAAACTAAAGAAAACATCAAAGAAAAACTTAGAATAATTGGGATGAGAACAACAATAGAAGACTCGTCCCAATGCGGTGTAATTGGAAGCCATATTCCAATATAGTCACCTCCTCCCCCACAAATGCATAAAGAAGTTAGTGAGATGAATAATTATAGTTCATGTTGCATGCTCTATTGGTTGGGCTTTTTCAATTGGTTCTTTTATAGCTCCTTCTTCATTGCCAACTAATTTCATTCAATTTAGTTTATTTCCAAGTCCTTTGCTTGCTTGCTGCTATGTCCTTACTCTTCTTGAGAATTGTAATGGCATATTTAATATTTTGAATTAAATAACAATAATAAAAAACATTCAATAATATACAAATACATAAATTATTAAAACTTCAATTCCAATATTAAAAATAGAATATAGATTTAGTCCACGGGGTCTTGGATAGATGGTGATCAGGTGCTTTGTTAAGGCGCTCCTTAATGTGAAGTCATCGATTCAATTTCCCACCCTGATCAGGGTGATATACTGGACATATTGAAAATGTAATCCTGCCAAGCGTACAAAAAGAATAGAATATACATTTCAAAGATAATAATTTAAAGTCCACTTGGGGTAGCTCAATTGGCAATGGTTGTGGAAATGAAGTCTAACCGATCCGAAAGTCTTGTGTTCAAATCTTGTGCTATCCCCCCAATCGAGGTGAGAATTTGGACATGATGAAGATGTAGTCCTACCAAGCTTACAAAAAAAAAAAAAAAGATAATAATTTTAAAACTAAAATATAGTCTAATTATTTTCTTAACAAGAACCAAGAACAACTATTATCTTAAGAGACATTGAGCTAAAGCTTAGTTTAGATAGATGTTTTACATAAGCAAATTGAGACCAATGGACATGGTCATAATTGAGTATGAATCAACAACCATGTTCAAAATGCTACAATATCTACAATATTCCATGTGTACATTCGTCAATTCTAGCCTAACAAAAACCAAAATTCACAAAGCATCAAAATGTTATATTAAACCATGAGGAATTATTACTTCGCTTTGATTTCTAAGACTCTTGATTAACCATTAAGGAAATGGGACATACCATTAACAATGTAAACTTTGAAAATGGAACTATAAACTCAAAACGAGAACTTTGGCCAAAAAACCCCGTTAAAACATCAAAAACACTGCTAAAAACCAAAAGTGTTGATGTTAGAATAACACCTTTTTTTTCTTGGGTAATTTTTCAACATGTTTTAAAAATGGGGGTGAAAACCAATTTTTTGTGCAAAAATTGTCCAAAAAACACCCTCAAAACGAAGTGTTGATGTTCGAATAACATTTTTTTTTCAATAGTAAATTTTGTGCAAAAAACACCCTCAAAACGAAAAGTGTTGATGCTAGGATAACTATTTTTTTTCAAGGGTAAAATTTCAACATTTCAAAATAATGGCGTAAAATATTTTATCATGACACCGAAAAACATTAAAAT
>APFE031598071.1:69274-129368 GCA_000404065.3 Pinus taeda
AAAAATAAATAAAACAACTTGAAAATTAATCATAATTTAAAACAAAAATTGGACATCATAAATTTTAAAGTGTGAAAAATAAGTCCTCTAAAAAAAAAGTATGCATCTACACATTTCAAAATCAACACGAAAATCACTAATATTTAAACACAAATATATATATTTGATACATAAGAAAAATTAAAATGTCAAAAATATGCTCCCAACAAAAAGAAGTGTATTCTGCATAACCACTTTTAAAAATCGGGTCACGTTTTTACTACCCCTACAAAACGGGTAATCGTATGGTTATTTAAAGTGCCAAAAAATATGCTCTAAAAAAATATGTGTATTCTGCATCGCCCCTTTTCAAAATCGGGTCAATTTTTTGCTATCTCTACGAAACAGGCAATAGTATCAGTTCTCATTTCAAAGTTTATGTTGTTCATTTTTCCCCTACCAAAAAAGTTCAACTTGATTTAGTCTTGACCCCAAATTAGCCATGTGATTAACCTTGGATTTGTTTGATCTAAGAACATGGAGACATTTTTACTTGGGGATAGACTATTACAATTAATAAATGCACTTGAAAATATTACTTAACTTTATATATGAGCGGAAAGATCTTGAATACAATTGGTGAATTATATTCAAAGAATCACCAAAAACAATCACCTCCTGATTCAAAATTTGCCTCAAACCTTGATATAAGGCATAAGCTTCAACAATGTTGTTGGAAGTGTGACCTCAACCCCAAGCATACCTATTTTCCTTTTCTTTCTCAGGGTAAAAAATTACTCTGCCCCCTCTCCCCCACCCCCGCTCTTGCCACCCTTTGGTTTCCTTTTGCTGATTCATCAAAACTTAAGAAGTAATGTTTATACTCTAAGAGCCATTGATCAAATTCATCCTTAGATA
Source organism: Pinus taeda (assembly GCA_000404065.3). Classification (NCBI taxonomy): domain Eukaryota; kingdom Viridiplantae; phylum Streptophyta; class Pinopsida; order Pinales; family Pinaceae; genus Pinus; species Pinus taeda. Next base: position 70,172 of record APFE031598071.1, read on the forward strand.
ATCTCACTTTCTAGCTCACGTTGAGATGTGTTTTCTCCCTGGTGGCTCACATTAGATCAAAAAAATTAATCTATTTTGATTCCTCCCCATCCAAATTTTGATCCTCTTCATTTATTTTCTTAGCCTAGAAAGGTTCTCCAAGAAGGCCTATTGTTGATCCCGCTAACCTAATGAAATATTCTCTTTCATCTTGAAAAACAACTTGATTTCTAGCTAGCCAAGTTTTCCAACATACATATTTAGGCAGTATTCCCATTTTCTCTTCATTAATTATTTTCCCTACAGAAGAGTTATTATAACATTTTCTCCATTTTCCCACACATCTTACAATGAAGAAGGCCAATTTACTCTTGATTTTAATTGAGATAAGAAAAATAATATATTTTTTAGTGATTCAAGGACACTGGAGATCGTTGGTCGTTATGTCCACGGAAATATCTAAGTAGATCCACCCAAAGGGATCACATCCCACTAGCTCATTAGCAGAGCCTAACTCCGAAAGCATTGAGGAGAATTGACCTCATGGCCTCCCATTAGCAAGGTATTTTAGCGAGGAGAACTCGACCAATTAAACTAGCCCTCAAAGCTAAAAATAATCTAATTATTATAATAATAATTAATATAAAATTCAAATAATTCATTAAATATCATTCAAATAATAATAATTTGAAAATTTATTTTAAATGTTTAATTAAAAACTTTATAAACAATAAATCCCCTATAAGAAACATTATTGTAAATCCCTTCTCCACTGATGAATAAAACTCTTTGTAAATATTAAGAAACATTATACTAAATCCCTTCTCCATTGATGAATAAAAGTCCTCATAAACGAAAAGGAATTATCATTTCACTGAATTCAAAGCTAAAAATTTTAGAGATAAATATATACCTATATAGTTACATGAATATAATCACATTTTTTCAATACATTTTATGTAATATTAACATTTGTTTAAATAATCTTATTTTGTTTATATTTATATAATTTGAAAGATTAATAAATTATTATTATTATTAAGAATAAATATATAGATTATATTGAAAATTTAAATTTGGATGTGGCAAGTATATCAGGATTTATGTTGATTTTTTATATCGATTTTGCTTTGTAAAATTTTAAAAAGGCTAAAAAAACAACCTCCTACAAAGGTCCAAAACTAAATTGTCGGATATTTATTCTCACTACTTTGCGGGAGCATGAATAAATTTTAACAAATTGCTTGTGTTTGAAAATGCATAAACAAAACATTTCTATAATTTGCTAGATGGGATTCCACCACTTGGCCCGCGAGAGGCAAAATCGATCTCAAGTCCAAAGTTCTTTCTACCATAACCATTCCTACTTCTTATTACTGAGAGAAAGAAATGTTAATTTTTAAACATATATCAATAAAAAGAAAAAGACGAAAAATATTTGAACTTCTTCTCTTAACAATAATCTAATTATTAATAATAATAACAATATAAATTCAAATAATTCATTATAATTTGTAAATATCATTCAAATAATAATAATTTGAAAATTCCCCGGATGCGGGTGCTAACTGAGATGGGACAGGCGAAGGGGGATGGCCACATGCCGGCCAATGGCCATCACGTGGCAGCCGAAGACAATACAGCTATTGATCGTAGATGGTATAAGGTGGAATGGTAGGGGTTAGTTAATGCTCCGCGAGGTAATTCGGCTCAGGCGACGGCAGCAGTTATGGCGAGTGAGCTCCAATACAGGGCCAGTGAAGTCATAAGGGATATCACAGTATATGAACAGAGAATGTTGGTGGTAATGCAGTTGCCTGGCCTCTCCGTCTCTGTCGGGATATCTTCTCCATCTATTTGGTTCATCCCTCAGTCGGCTTTGGTTGCAGGGGGTCTGGATTACCCCGTGGTCTGTTGGAATTTCTTTCCCTTGCCTCCTGCGAGAATGGTGAGACCTCGACACCGTCTGCTTAGCCGTCGAGGCACTTCCAGAGGGGGAATCTCGCACAGTCATGAAGTGAACAATGTTGTCCATTGCTGCCACTGCAACATTGCTCGCTCCACTGGTGCTAACCCCCTCCATTCCAGCCAATTCATGGATGCGGGGGCTTCGAGCTCAAATGCCTTGCCTGCCTTTGGCTCGGCTATCTTCAATTTCAACAGTGCCATGAACAATCTGCGGATTGGCGCGTATGTCTCAGTCTTGTTCATCGAAAATGCCCGGGAAGAGGAGGACACCCTGGATGAACAGGGGCAGAGGACGACTGACAATCAGAAGCATGAAGCACAGGCCCCTGAAGCTGATAAGGAGCAGAAGGTTAAAGGTGAGGCCTCAGATCCGGAAAACGCAGAGCAATGCAAGCAGGAATAGAGGGCGGGAACTGGCGGGGAGGAAGACACCTTTCCCATCGTTGCTGAAAGAGAAGCCTATGGTTGGTGCCGGGTAGAGGAAGTGCAAATGGATGATTGATGATGCCCAAAAGGCTTTTTGTTTGGTCTTTCGGTGTCTTCTGTTGTTTGTTTTTTGATTTAGTTATAGTAACAATGCTTCTGGTCTCTTGCATGCCCTAGTTCAATGTCTTTGTTCCTATATTTTGTGTCAATGATTGGGGTAAGGTCAGTCTCCCCTGTGAGGGATGAAATGGTTGGTGCCCCTGCGTGGGCGTGCTCTTATGGAAGTCTGGCTCTTGTGTCTGGCGCCCCTGCGTGGGCTAGTTTTTTGGATGCCTCAATTGCTCTCGGGTGACATACCCAGAGCCTGATTCTCTCTTGTTTCACCATGATGTATTTTTTGACTCCTGTACATAATACAATAGTTTAGTCTTTTACCGAGAAAAAAAAAACAATAATTTGAAAATTTCTTAAAAATATTTAATTAAAAACTTTATAAACAATAAATCCCTTCTCTTTATATTTTAGGAAAATGTACTGGATCGCCCTGGTGCAAGCGCCCTTGAAACCCTAGCCTGTGCTTTGGCTCCTGCACCCTAGGTCCCCTTGCCCTGCGGCCCTGAGGCCTCTGTCTTTGCTTTCCTACGCTCTTCTGTTGAGAGCCTACCGTGTTGCTCATTTGCCGCTGGGAGAAGTTCGGATTCATGGAGGCCCCCGGCTCGCCTCAAGCAGCCCCCCTGCCTCCACCGCATTCTTCTTCTGTCGAAGCCTTCTCTCTGCTCTTGGCCAGTTTGCCGCACAAGAAAAAGAATGAAGTTGCCAAATTCGTCAAGAGGCTCGAAGATATTCCTGAAATCTCCCTGCCACCAGAGACTCCGATCCAAGTCACCCTGTCCTAGGTTGAGCGGGCACTTGTTGGTCAGTTCACCGGACTATGGCCTTCTCCTAAGTCCACTGAGAACTGGGTCAACAAGAATTGGGCTCCTTTGATCAAGAATAGCGTCACTTCTTATTTCTTAGGACGAGGGTTTTTTTCTCTTCGAATTCACCTCTAAGGAAGACAAGGATCTGATCTTCCAAAAAGGCCCCTATTTCATGGGCTCCCAGGGCCTCTATCTCAACAAATGGACGTCGGATTTCAACCCTACAGTCGAAGTTCCTACTGCTGTTCCAGTATGGGTCAAGCTTCCAAATCTCCCAGTGCATTGTTGGAATTGGGACTCGTTGAAACACATTGGCAACGCCCTTGGGAAATTCCTAGACCGGGCAAACAACAAAGATCAATATGATTGTGCCTGAATCTGTGTAGAATTAGACCTAGAGGTGGGACTTCCGAAAGCCATCAAAATCAAAGTAGGAAGCTGGACTCATTTGCAGAAGCTTGACTATGAGCAGTTGCCCTTCAAATTCTGAAAATGCCATGCCTACGGCCACTTTGCCAGAGGATGCTCAACCAATGATGAAACAGATAAGGGTAAAGAAGAAGGCTGGAATCAGGTCGAGCGTGCCAAGAAAACCCAAAAGCATGCTGGTACATCCAGAAAAGGCCCTCAGCAGGCCCCTTCTCAGCAACCCCCTTCCAGAATGGAGCAAGAAAATAAATTCACCCCTCTAAGCTCACAAATAGAGGAAACTCAGGAAGCAAACATCCAAAAATCAATCCCCCTCACAAAAGGTACCCCCTCTTCTCCCAAGGGGGCAAGCCTTGCTGAGAGTTCCAAAGGAAACATTGTAGAAGTTGAGGAAGTTGAGCAAAAATCTGAAGGCTCAGAGGAAGAAGGCGAAATAGGAGAATCCCAAGCCTCGACAAGGAGATCCATAAAAGGCTGCAAAACAAATCAGGAAAAAAGGGAGCTCGAAACTTTCAAAGACAAGCTCCAAGACAGCCAGCCAACTCTTGAGAAGCTATTAGCGACAAAACCTAAGATGGCGAGAAATCAGCCCCAAGGCTCCAAGGGAGCCAACCAGAAATACAAATGATGAATATTGTCTCCTGGAACTGTAGAGGTATTGGGAGCAGAATCAAAGAAGAAGCCATCAAAAGTTTAACCAGGACACAAGCTCCAGACATACTTCTCATCCAGGAGACCAAACTGGAGGACTCCGCCTTCTTTCAGGTAAGTAAGAAATTCTGGAATAATAAAAGAATTGGTCCTGGCCACATAGCTGCCAGGTTGGACAGATTTTTTCTTCAAAGCTCTTTTCTTCTTCTTGGTTTAGAGGCTAGAGTCCATATTCTCCCTTGCAGCACTTCCAATCATAAACCCATCAAGTTGGAACTCATGTTCCAACGTGAGCTTGGACCTATTCCCTTCAAATTTAGCCCGCTCTGGGTAAAGGAATCGAACTTCATGCAATTAGTCAAGGGCATTTTGTTGCAGTCGGTCAAAGGAACCCCATTTTTTGTCTGGGAAGAGAAGCTCAGAAGAGTGAAAAGGGCTTTGAAATTTTGGGCCAAATCTCTGCCCAATCCAAGCAATGAAAGAAAAAATATTCATCGCGCTCTAGAAATTCATCATCTTCAAGCTGAAATAGCTGACATAACAAAAGAGATCCTAGATAAAGAACCCTGTTTCAGCAAAACTATCACAAGGCTTGTCTAGTTGAGGAAGAATACTAGAGACTTAAGTCTCGTAGCCTTTGGTTTAAAGAAGGGGACACGAAATCTTCCTTCTTCCACAAACAAGCTCAGGTTAGGAAATGTACCAATGCCATTTCCGAAATCAAAGATGGCTCTATCATTCACAAGGATAATGCAAACATCAAAAAAGCAGCCTCCCTTCGTTTTAAAAGCCTGTATAGTGATGATGGACGTGGTCTATTATGCTGAAATGAATCACCAAGAATGAAGTCAAGGATGCCCAATTTTCCATGGACCCAGACAAAGCCCCTGGGCCGGATGGATTCTCAGCAAGGTTCCTCCAAATTTGTTGGTCTATTGTGGAAAAATACCTTTACAAAATGGTTCTAAAATCCCAAGTTTGCCAGAAAATTGGAGGCAGCATGAACTCTACTTTTCTTGCTCTCATTCCCAAAGAGAAGGGAGTCAACTCCTTTAACAGGTTTCGCCTGATTTCACTCTATAATATTGGATACAAATTGATCACCAAAGTCATCGCTAATAGATTGAATCCTATCCTCCCCAAAATCATACTGGAAAGCCAAGGAGGCTTCATTCAAGGTAGACAGATTGTGGACAATTTCATTCTGGTCCAAGAGGCAATCCACTCAAGCATGAGTCGAAATGAAAAAGGTATGGTTGTCAAACTTGATTTAGCAAATGCTTTTGATAGATTTAGGCATAGCTTTCTGCTGAAAGTCTTATATAAGTTTGGATTTGGGGAGAAATGTATAAATTATTCAGGTTTACATCTCGGAACCTTGGACTGCCCCTTAGTAAATGGCAGAGCTGCTGATTTTTTCAAAGCCACGATAGGGCTCAGGCAAGGGTGCCCTCTCTCACCTCTTCTATTTGTTCTTCAAGCCTCTGTCCTCAGTTTCTACCTAGATAAAAAAAGGGTAGATCAGGATATCATTGGGCTTTGTATTGCAAGAGGTGTTAAAAACATAAATCATGCCCTCTTTGCCGCTGACACCTTGTTATTGGGAGCAGCTTCTATGCTTATGGCCTCCAGATTTAAAAGAGCTTTGGATGAGTTTTGCATGGTTTCGGAAAGAAGTCTAAACAATGGCAAATGACATATCTATTGTTGGAACACCACTCCCAACTTACTCAATTCCATTTCCAAAACCTTTTGTTTCGCCGCATCCTCAAACTCGACATCCTTCAAGTACTTGGGCCTCCCGGTTTTCCTCAAAAGAGCCTACAACAGAGATTGGCTCCCCCAATTGGAGAAATTCAAGAACAAGTTGCTTGCCTGATGTTTTTCCTAGCTTAACATTACTGGTAAGTCTGTCCTCATTAAATCTGTTCTTTCTTGTCTTCCCTTATTTCAGTTTTTTGTCCTTCTTGCTCCCACTGGTATTCTCAGAAAAATGGAGGAGATCTTTCGGAAATTTTTTTGGAAGGGGGGCAAGCAGAATGAGAAAAAGATTCCACTAGTTAGTTGGGAATCCATCTCCAAACCGTTGTTGGAAGGAGGCTTGAACTTCAAAAATCTTGGCTACCATAATATTGCAATGGGAGCTAAATTAATCTGGAGAATTATTGCTCCTAACCTTGGTTGGGCGCAATTAGCTCTTTGGAAAAAATATTTCAAAGGTCAGCGTTCTTGCTGCCTGGATCACCCTATGACGCTTCCAAATACGCCCTTTCTGAAGTTTTGCAACAGAGCCTGCCCTCTCATAAACACTCATGCCTTCCAGGTTCCTGGTAATGGGAAAAGGATCAATCTTTGGACAAAAAAAAATAAAAATAAAATAAAATTGAACAACCAGCTGCTTGGAGATTGTCGTTCACTTCAAGCGCTGCGCAGATGGATGAATGAGGCTGGAATGCGTACTCTGTGGGATATTTCAGTTTGGCAGAATTCACGCTGGGTTGGTTGGAATCTTCAATCGTCCCTGATCTATCTATGGAGCGCAAGATTCTGCTTTCCAAGCTCCACAGATTGGCTCCATCACTGGACCAAAAACGGGACTCAAGAGGATGGGGTACGCAGGCTGGCGGATACACCGTTGCTCAAGGTTACACCAAGTTGTGTGAGCGCCCTCACGTGGCCACAAACCCTAAGTCGTGGAAAGGGATATGGCATCATCCCTCCTTGCCTAAAATCGACTTCTTCAACTGGCTACTATGTCACTGCAAAATATTAATAGATGATAATCTTCAGAATCGAGGTTTCCACGGTCCTTCAAGGTGCAGCCTTTGTAAGGTTAACCAGGAAAGTGTAATTCACCTTATGCTTGAATGCACCTTCACTTTGCAGATTTGGACAGATTTGTTGGGAACTTTGAGTTCCATCTTCACATTGCCTTCCTCCATTCCCGAATTTTTTGCTAATTGGGTGCAAAGGTATCTCGGACCTCCCCCAAAAAACAAAATTTTCAGAGCTACTTGGTCTCCTCTCCCTAAAATAATCTGTTGGCAGGTTTGGCTTGAGCGAAATAAAAAGATCTTCAGAAACTATGAACAGGAGGCCAAGATTGTGGTAGTTAAGATTAAATGCCAGCTAAAATAGTGTCTGAGAGATCATAAAGATGATTTAAATCTCAGCCAGTAAGATATAAATTGGGGCTCCTCTCTCGATCTTCACTTCCATAAAATTGCCAATAGTATCTCCCTCCCCAAAGATTGGCAAATAAGAGTTTCAGCAAAAGAATTCCAAGATTGGAATACAAAACATCAGAGATACTCTCTATTTTTTGATGGGGCTGCAAAGGCCAATCGTGGAAGAGCTGGCGCTGGAGGTGTCATATTGAATCCAGATGGCATAAGGATATACAGTTTCGCCTAGGGTTTGGGCATTGCTTCTAGCATTCAAGTTGAATCTTTGGCTCTTTTCCAAGGACTCAATATTTTGATAGGGCTAAACATCAGGGAGGCTAATGTAATTGGGGACTCTCAGGTTATTATAAACACTATGGTGTCACATTCTAAGCCAACGGAACTAAGGCTTGCAAGGCTGATCTTCAAAATAACATACCTTGGAGACTCTTTCCAGAATTTGAATTTCTACCATGTGTTGAGAGCTAATAATAAGGAGGCGGACATTGAAGCCAACAAAGAAGCCCTCCTTACGGCTGGAGCCTTACTCAGAGGTGGACACGAAACATGGGATCCAATTCCTTAATTTAGATAGTTGTCATGTTTTACTGCCTTTTGTTAAACCAGTTTCTATGTATCAATAAACTTGGGAATATCTCTGAAATTGACCTCATAGTAGCAGCCAAAAAGAGATGTGAGCTAAGCATAAATGCCATGGCTTTGCATGGTTGTGCGGTGCTTGTGGAATTAGACTCATCTTTTGCAATCCAATTTTTGGCATTAAGGCCAAGTAATTAATATATCCATTATCTGTTTTTGTAAAGAAGAAAATCCCCTTCTCTTTATATATATTAGAAAACATTATACTAAATCCCTTCTCCATCGACAAATAAAACTCCTCATAAACTAAAAGGAAATCTCATTTCACATTAAGAAATAGAATTCAAAGTTAAAATTTTTAGATATAAATATTATACATATATAGTTACATGTATTAACCACATTTTTGATGTATATTAAACATTTGTTTAAATAATTTTATTTTATTTATATTTATATAGTTTGAAAGAATTAATAAATTATATTATTTTAATTATTAGGAATGAGTATATTGATTATATTGATAATTCAAATTTGGATGCAGCCAGTACATCAGAAGTTATATTAATTTTGTCTCACAAAATTTTAAAAAGCTAAAAAACAACCTCCTCCCAATAAGAACAAGGGGACAAAAGTCCAAAACTAAATCTTCAGATATTTATTCCCACTGCTTCGTGGGGGCATGAATAAATTTTAACAAATTGCTTGTGTAAGAAAATGCATAAACAAAACATTTCTATAATTTGCTAAACAGGAGTCCACAGCTTGGCCCCGCAGGAGGCAAGATAGATCTCAAGTCTGAAGTTCTTTCTACCATGATCATTCCTGCTTCTTGTTACTGATGGGGATGAATGTTGATTTTTAAGCATAGATCAATAGGAAGGGGAAGAAGAGGAGGATTTGGACTTCTTCTTGGCCACCTTACTAGCTTCTTCAACTTTCAATGGAGAAACATTTGGAAAAAACTTTTCCACTGTCTTTAGAGAGTCTTGATATGGGTCTTTTGCATCTTTCAAATTAGGAGGGGCCTTTGAAACAGGAGTATTCTTTCAAATCATTTTTTATGCAAGTCTATACATTTGATTCTCACACTTTACTTTTGAATGTATAAGAAATGAGAAGTTGCAGTAGTGCAGGAATCACATCGAGTGCATGCGGCCTATTGAGTGCAGGTAGACTGTGTTAAAACATAGTATAAAAAATTGTTGTTTGTGAAACTTTGTTTGGTGTTGCAAGGTGATGGTTTGATGTTTCGTTTCCAGAAATTTCATCTTGATTTTATTCATCTATTTGCATGTGCAAAAACATTACAGACTTTGTTATATTGATAGCGAGTTGAAGATAATTTTTTTATTGTGGAATGACTTGAAATGCAAACAGAGTGGCAGGGGAATATTTTCTTTGAATGCACAGTAATTTATTTTTGGTTGAGCGGGCTGCATACACCAGTTGATTCGATACATAATTCATTTGATGAATTTTGAAGATAAATCTAAATATTTTTTCTATCTTTAATTACATTCAAAGAGTGAGATTTATTTTGGTTTGAGAAATGTTTTTGGTCAATGTGCCTCACAAGAGTAGGAAGTAGTTTCCAGGTTGAAGGTTGAATGGTAGCTTAGATCCTTTCATTAAATAAACTTCCTATATTTGAAGGATTGATAAACTAGTGTATGATTAGTGTTTGATGTAGTTAAGGGTTTCAGTTTTGATGAATGCTTTCAAGTGCAGGATTAATTAGTGTTTGCAGGGATCTAGAAGGGTGTTGATGAGTAAGTTATTGTAGGAATTTTATTTGCATATAGTTAGGGGTTCTTTATGGAATTTACAGTGGTGTGTCTCGAAGTCCGAAAAGCCTAGATTGACATTAAATTTTGGTCCATTAATTTACCCTTTTCTACACCCAACATTTTGATTTCGTTGTCGGGGAGGTGCTTAAGGAATTAACCTTGGTAACCTGTTGCAGTTTGGTTTTCTCTTTACCTAGTTTTTCTTGCAAGTTCTTTACTTTCCTACATATTTTGATTTCATTTATAGGACCCCCTATATACATTCAAGCATGTGCTAACAATATATTCCAGCTAGCTTCTTGAGACAGAGAAATGGTATTTCAAGGCATTTTTCAATGAGGAGTTTGAGGTTAATATCAATCATCCAATGCACCTGTTTCACTAACGAGTTGGAAGGAACATTCAAAGAAGGAGTCTTGAAGTATTACGTGGAGAACCTCTTCTATTTTGGGATGAAATGACACACATCATTACCTTTTAATTCCCTATCAAAGATCCAGGAGGAATGGTACAAATGCACCATATTCCCCCATCTACTCTACCAGAATTTCAAGGTTTGGAAAACGAAGACCCATATACATTCTCATTTGAGTTTGAAGTACTTTGTAGAGGATATGATTATTTTACCAATGCTTAAAGGTTGCAAGTTTTTCCTCTTACTGTTAAAGAACCAACTCTCCAATGGTTCATGAGCCTTGGAGGGAACTGCGTTCAAACATAGGAAGATATGAAGAATGTATTCTTGAAGAAGTACCAAGACTATTGTCAGGCTAATGAAGATATTTTTGGAATGATACAAGGGGAAGATGAAAGTTTGGAGGACTATGTGGAGCGATTTAGATACAACCTTCAAAAATTAAAACATAAACATTTAGCAAAAGAGACGTTTAAAACACTCCTACTTAAAGGAATCAAAGACGAATTTTTAGAACCTTTAAATCTAATAGGAGCAAGTGATTTTTTTCACTTGCCATATGATGATGTCTGTAAATTATGCATTAGTTATTCAAGAGGAATCTCCAAACTCGTAAGAATTCTGGATAACTTTCCTCTCAATTTTTGAAATCTGCTACAAAAATAGGAGTTACAAAAGCCTCTCCAAATTTACAATTGGGTGATTTGTAGGAAGAACAGAAGCAGTGCAAGGAGGATCACTCAATAAATTATTTCCCTTCAATGCCAGGGTTACAACAAGTATTTAAGGAATCAAGTAAGGAAATAAATCGACTGCCAGGTATAACTCAAAACTCGTCAGTGTTTAATACTTGGACTAACATTTATTGTCCACAACAAGTTCATCAGTAAATCTATAACCCTGCAGTTCCATGGCAGACTTATAATCCTCCTCTAATTCAATACCCCACCTTATGGCCATAGTCACCCTCTCCCTGGAGCCAGATATTGCCGCAGCCTTAAGGATGGTTTGGAGCCTCCTCTTTAGGGAAATTCCCCATGAAAACTCCATTACCTGAGCCGAAACAACAACAATTTCTCTCATGCACCACCATTTTATCCTTCTCTATGGTCCCAACCATTTGTGCAACCAAACCTTGATTTCAATAATTAAGTTGCACATCAATTTAAAACACATATTTTTTCTACTCACTCCCCTATCGAATCTAATGTCATATCTTTTAGAGAGGGGAGAGGAACAAAATTTAGAAACTTCACCTATTACCACAGAACATTTACCTCAAGAAGAAACTTTAGTTCATAACAATTAGAGGAGTAATTTATGATTGGAACTTGTTGAAAAATATCAAGAGAAAAACCCTAGAATTTCCTTTAACCATCCTTGTCAATTTGAAGAGAGCAAACATCAAGTTATGGAAGACTTATACAAGTTGGAGAACCATGAATATGTTGGTCCTATTGAAGTCTGGTTCCAAATAATCATAAACACACCCCATTCCCTCTTCATTCGAAAACTCTTAGTATCATATCAATTAAAGCAGTTGGTTTCTCATACTCTGGTATGCATGGAAGTTTACATTACAAACCTAAGTGTGAGTATATTACCTCAGTGTGAGTATATTTAGAATTTTTTTATGCACATGGTTATGTTAGAAGTACTCCTACACTTGAATGAGATCTTACTTTCTTTAAATTGGGGTAGGAAAGTATAGAGGCAATACATAAAAAAATCATTTGGAATAAATTTTTTATAACAACACTCTTGAAACTGCAATTCCCTAAGGCATAGATATTGAAATTTTTGTTATTATGCACTCTTGTGGTAAGTCTTGTCAAAACCAATTCACTCTTAATACCTTTAAAGCAGCATTGATCATTGATTGGGTGGTTCTTATTAATATTGTTTGGTAATCCATGGGGTCGCTCAGGGAAATTTGTCCTTATTGTGCTTAATACTTTCCATTCACAAGTCGAAACCCTAACCCTGGCCGAGTCACTTGATCAAGTTGTTATCCAAGAAACCTTTTCAAGTTTCTCTTCAAAAGTATTGATGAAAGCCTCATGTGGTGGGCCACTCTTATAAAACCCTAACTTGAGCAATATTTTAGTCATTATTTGAGATGATTTCTTAAAAATGAGTATTTAGGGTAGCAAGACCAACTAGTAAAGATTAGTCATTAACAACGTTTCACACCATCTTATGCTCTTAAGAAGAAAATTTTCCTCCTTGCCTATTAAATAACCTATTTAAGGTCAATCATAATCAATTTTATTTTAAAATAAAGGGATTAATTGAGGGATAGGAGGTCTCATTACGATCCGACTTACCATGATCATGGGTCCTAACGAGAATGACATTACCGCTACTGGTCACCAAGCGAGGATAATGGCTTTCAGTTGAAAATTTGGAAGAGAAGAGGTCTCATCATAAGCCGACTTGTTCATTCTTATTAGTTCTTGTGAATGGCATTGTCATTAGCTGGTTACCAAGCCAAGATTATGGCCTTCGATTAATTTCTAAAAGTAAATTATTTGAAATGACTCTGAATCTGTATCTAAAAGATGGGACACAAACATTTCATTGGGTTAAAAGGCATCCCTGTCGAGGCTATAGATGCCTGCTGGCAACAAGGCCATTTTTTTGGTAATAAAGTTTATTTTACACTATGATTTAATTGGTCGTTTTTGTCTTTCCCTGAACTCATTATCATATCTCTATTAGAATGGCTTTAAGATCCTTTCAGTAATGTGCTTTGGAGTTCTATCTTTCAGAAATATGAAGGTTTTCATGGACGTGGGACCAGTAGTGCAAATGATTCACTTTGCCCAACAAAAGGAGCTTCAACTATATGCTTGGATAATGGTAAGATGGTCACCCTGGGAAGGTATCACTTTGTTATATTTCTTCTTCCATATTTCCATAAATTATTTCACTTTTATTTGTAATGAGGATATTGAGATGAAGAACTACTTATTAGGGTTGCTTCTAAGATCCTTATGGAAATTTTGATGGTTGTTTATTTTATGTTGACACTATCCCTACAGTAACAACATTGTTAACATTCCTTTGGTAACGCTGACATGAGGTACTCTTTTGAAAATAATAAAGGTCAGTCTTGACATCATTGAATCTCTGGTCATGGGTCTTTCTTATTAATGCAAAGGAAGTTAACATCATGACACTTACCTACATGATCTTACTTAATTATCCCTATAGTTTAATTCAATGAAGCATGACTCTAATAGAGAAGCCCTAGCCCTTCAGTTTTGTTTAACTTTGGTCTCTACTAAAGGTTTTGCTTGCATGAGGATATGCAATATGATCGGCATGGGGGGATGTCAAGCCTCTATTTTGTCATAATAAATACATCTTTTTTCCCTCATGTTGTTACCTAGTTCTCATAGTTATTGTCCTCATTTTGCACATTATTGGGATAATTCTATTAAACATAAGAATGAAGAGGTAAATGAATAAATTTCCTTTGTTTTAGAGCATTCATATAATATCATTATTCATTATAGATGTTTTCTCCTTTTCCATGCAGCATGATCTTTCAATTTTAATCTTGTACAATGATCCTGCACTCTTGAGGATTTTCGCACTAAGATAAGATCGTGCATGTTGTCTTCAACATTTTGCACATATTTGGCATGTAAAGGTTCTTGGGAAAATATATGGAGTTTCAAACAAACAATTGGTCAACTAACTTCTACATAAAATACATTTCTGCCTACACTAAAGAGAAAACAATTTGGGGCTTTGATAGATCAACACAATTTCAGGGAAAATCGAAGAAGGTTTTTGTCCAAAATAATGTTTAAAACCTCCACATGAGTTGCAATGCACCTAGGTTATACGTGTGAGTTTATAGAAGAAAAATCGACAAATGTGCTTAAAATTCGCACAATTTTCAAATTGTTAAATTTCACCTCGATTTTTATGCAGATGGAGGCAAATCTCGAAATTATGGCTCAATGTGTTTTTTCGTAGTATAGAAAATTATATAAAACCCAAACCGTTTCCCAAAATTTGCATTGGTTTAGGAGATACACAAGATTCTTTGAGGCAGTTTTGTAAAAAATGCAATTTTTTCCAGGATTCTAGGATCATGCCTAGAATGCAAAATTATGCACGAGATATTGATTTTTTTTATTGGATGATGGCTTAACCAAACCTCCATCAATGGATTTTTTTTGGATCAAAAAAACAAACAAACAAACAAACAAACAAACAAAACAAAACAAAAACAAAAACAAAAAACAAAAAAACAAAAACTTATATAAACAAGGTTGTGGCTCCAAGCCTAGTTAGGAGATAAATCCATTCTTTGTACTCATATGTTGTTGGAGTAAATTTTAAGGGGCTCTCCCCCCTTCCCTCTGATTAGTTGGAGTTGGAATATTAAGCTCAAATGCATAAGGACTGAGATTTCCATTAATAACAAGCATCGATTTGTCACATTTTGTTAATGCTTCTCTCTGATATGTAATTTAATATTTATATAAAGAGGGTGGAAGCTAGTCGGTTTGGGCCCAATCAATCCAGCTTGTCACACCTCTGTCAGTTAGTATTGTGTGGTTTTCTTTTGAAATGGATCAATGTGGTGTGGATGTTCATTGATTGAGCATTTTATTCCTGCATAACTTATTCAGAGCTCTGTATTTATTTTGATGTTGTCTCATTCAAGGACATAGACTGTGTCTGAATTTTGGAATGTTCTAAGATTAGATTTGAGGAGTGATTTCATACATTAAATATTTGTTTGATTTATTTCTATTTGATTTAAGTTGGGTACAAATTGAATTTTGAAATCATTTATTTATCCTTTTAAAGGTCTTATTATTGTGATATTTTAATTCAAGGTTTTCCCTCTGCGTGTGGTATCCCTGAGCCAAAAATCTTTTGAGAACACCAAAGTTTTGACATTGGCTTATGAATCTTGTTCCATCATTACAAGTTATGGGTTGTACACAATTTATTTGGAATGGCCATTATTTTTCATATATGAATTGGTGAACTGTAATGTTTTGTTTTTTTTTGGAAACATTTCTTTGGGTATTGGGAGTTTTGTTTTGAAGGTTTTAATGATCTGATATCAGTGTTGATAAGATTTCCCTCTAACATATTTGGGTTATTCTGGACCAAAATATCGAGGCATCTTGTTCTTTTATTTAGTGTATAAATGGAATGATACTAAAACTGCTTAAACCCTAAGTTTCATGCAATGAACCAAGTCATATTTAATAGGTATAATATACATGTGAGTGTCGAATTTGGTCATGTATCTTTCTTTCACCAAGATTTTCCCAACATTATGATCTTGTTCTCTTGGTTTAAGAACATATCACTATTTGGGAAAAGTGTTGGTGCAACCTAGTGTTGGAGATTACTTGTGTTTCAACTAGTTTCTTTTGAATATAGTGAGACTGCTTAGTGAGTATAACTAGTTATATCTTATGATTGATCTTCTTAGATAGTACAAGTGTGGAACATGTATCTTTGAATGGTATGGTATCAGAAGGCTCTTTGATGATTGATTTATTTCTCTTTTAGAATTTGATTCTTACCTTTCGAAGATTGGCTTAATTTCTTTCTCTTGCAAAACCTTCTTGAGGATCTTTAGTTTGGGACATTTTTCTTGGTTTGAGAAAACACTGTTGAGTGATATCATTTTATTATGAAAGTCTATACATTTAATTGCAACACTTTACTTTTGAATGTTCAAGAAATGAGAAGTTGCAATATTGCAAGAATCACACTAAGTGCGAGAAGCCTATTGAGTGCAGGCAGCCTGTGTTAAAACGGAGTATAAAAATTTGTTGTTTGCAAATATTTGTTTGGTGTTGCAAGGTGATGGTTTGATGTTCTATTTCCAGAAATTTCATTTTGATTTTATTCATCTATTTTCATGTGCAAAAGAATTACAGATTGTTATATTGATAGTGAATTGAAGATAATATTTTTGTTGTGGAATGAATTGAAATGCAAATAGAGTGACATGGGAATATTTTTGTTGAATGCACAGTAGTTTATTTTTGGTTTAGTGGGCTGCATACACCAGTCGATTCGATAGATAATTCATTTGGTAAAATTGGAAGATAAATCTAATTATTTTGCTATCTTAATTACATTCAGAGGATGAGATTTATTTTTGTTTGAGCAATATTTTTGGTGGGTGTGCCTGGCAAGTGTAGGAAGTAGTTTCCAGGTTGAAGGTTGAATGGTAGCTTAGGTCTTTCCATTAAATAAACTGTCGATATTCGAAGGATTGATAAACTAGTGAGGGATTAGTGTTTTATGTAGTTAAGGTTTCAATTTCGACGAATGCTTTCAAGTGCAGGATTAATTATTGTTTGCAGGAATCTACAAGGGTGTTGATGAGCAAGTAATTGTAGAAATTTGATTTGCAGGTCGCTAGGGGCTCTCTCTGGCATTTAGAGTTCTGCGTCTCAAAGACCATGAACACAGGATTGACATTAAATGTTGGTCCATTAATATACCCTATGCTACACCTAGCACATCCCCTTCCTACAATACCTCCTGGAGTTCTACCTGTATTTAATGGAGATGTTGCTATGAACCCCAATAAACATATGGACCAATTCCTATCCATTTGTGATATCCAAGCAAGTGTGTGCAAAAATGTTATGCTTCGAGTATTTCTTTAAACTCTTTTAGGACTTGCTTATGACTGGTATCTCTCCCTACCCATTGCCTCGATTATTCCTTTGATGATATTGAATGACCTTTCATAGGGAGATATGTCGAGACCATTTCATACCATATCTTGCTTCCTTATTTCACCCAAATTCATTTAGAAAAGAATGAAAAGATCAAAGATTTAAATCTCAAACTCTTTAAGACCCTACAACAAAAACTAGAGGAAACTCGCCCTAATGAAACAATTGTGTTCAATTGCTATAAAATTTCCATGTATGCAAATGTCAAATATGCTATAAAATATATGCATATGAATAGATTGAAGGATTTTATGAGAATAATGCAATATACATAAGAAGATATGCTAAAAAGCAAGGCCAATATGAATACTTTTCTTGGAAAAGTACAAAGAGGCATGTCTGCTTTGAAAAAAATAGATATGGAAAGACCACCACTGCAAAATGAACATGGTACAATGGTTGGAAGGGGTAATTTTCATAGAATCCCTCCAAATTTATGAAATAAACCCAACATTGGAAGAACCATCTTCTTCACAAGTCAATTCAAAAATTGCCTAGCTAAATACAATGGTTAAGCATGTGCAAAATAAACTAATATGACTAAAAAGAGGAGATGAGCAGAGGCCATGACCTCAACAAAATGTTGGAGGACCAACATATGATTTCAAAAAAAGGCATGATCACGGTAAAAATATCAATGAAGTACCTCTTAGGGGAAAAATACCACCAAGGTTTCAAAATCCAAGTGCCCTAGTGATGAAAGAAGAAGAAATACAAGACGAGGAAGTCATAGATTCACATCATATTCTTACAAATGAGAATTTTACCACCTTAGAATCCATAGAGATGGGAGATGCCTAAATATATTCACCAGAAGAAGAGGTTATTAAATAAATTCAAGAATTCATGGGACAAGAGAATATTATTAAAACCATAGCACAATTGAACAAAGCAAAAGTGAAGGTTCTAGTTCAACATACCAATACAAGGAATTAATGGGAAACATCGACATAGAGAATTACATTGAAAAAGAAAGTTGGATCAACTCAAATCAAGAGCAACAGTCCAATCGATCCTATTAAGATGTCCTATAATATCATGGATGACTTATGTAAAATCCAGATACCTCTACCATTTTTCAGAAGTGATTAAGATTCCTCAACAAAGACAAAACCTTCTCAAAGTTCTTGCAAATGAAGATGTAGAGTTCTACCCTTCCTTTTAGGCATCAAGGTAAAGTACCTCCTTCTACATCTCATTAGGAACTCCAAAGTTCATATTGCATAATGTTTTAGTGGATAGTGATGCGACAAATAGAATCATGCCACTTCACATCATGAAAGCAATAGGTCTAAATTGCACTAAATATTATGAGTTTGGTGAAAGTATATGTGTGATCGATTCAATAATCAACTTATGGTGAAATTAATGATTTTTATGCTTCTATAATTTTGGCACCAAAAATCACTATCGTCTTTTACTATAGTAGTGGTTTACCCACTTGTTGTTTATGGACTTGTTTTGGGAAGAGAGTTTCCTTTAGGAGGATATATGATGAATGGAGAAAGTTGTATGATGCTTCTAGGTAAGGATGTTCATATGATAAGAGCACCAATAGAATTGAGGAGTCTAGAATTTTTTGAGAAGAAAGAGACCAATCGAGCAATTGGATACATCAACAATGGTCATGGTAATTATGCCCTATTAAATGATGTAAATATTGTAAATAGTAGTGGTGTAAGTTTATCTCATAGTAGATGGAAAGTGTTATTTGATGGTGCTTCATCGAACATGGGAATGGGAGTTGGAATAATCTTCCAAATCCCAAAATAAGAATTGTTTCCATATGCCTTTTCTTTGCAATTTCCACATACAAAAAATGAAGTTGAAGTTCAAGGATTACTTCTAGATTAGAAAAGAGGAATTAAAAATATTTTTGTTTTTGGAGATGTAGAGTTGATTGTTAAAAAAATCAATAAGAAGTATAATATCACGAAGAACAAATTGAAAGCCTACGTAGAAAGAATCTAGGAGCTAACGTAGAATTTTGATTCTTTCAAAATATATTTTGTCCCATGGGAACATAACCAAAAAATTGATTCTTTAATAGTGACAACTTCTTTGTTCAAAATTGAGTACATTAATAATTCATATCAGGTTGAAGTTTTGTTCCGCCCATTTGTCCCAAACAACTAGGAAAATTGGCAAGTTTTTAATAACAAAGAGCATATCACTAATTTTTTTGCTCATGAAGTTGAAGAAAATGAAAAAATGTTGGAAAAACGAAGATACAAGTATATTTAGAAGCAATGTTTAATCAGAATGGTCAAATTCGTACATTCTAATAGTTAGAAGAATCATGGAGCAAGAAAATTCATGAAGTTAGAAAGATAAATATTGGAACTTCTGAAGCACCCAAATGGTTAAATGTTGGGACAACCTATACTCAACATGAAGTTGGTATGCCACCTTGTTTAAGAAATTCCATAATGTATTCACATGAACATATCATGATTTGAAGAATTATGATAAGAGGATCATTTGATCCAAAGTTAAATAGGGACGCAACAACTTACATATATAATCATAAATACAGAGATGCAGTAGAAAAACACTTCATTTCATTAATAGAAAAGTATTGAACTATGATTATAAAAAAAATGGAAATAAGATAGCTTGAGCGGCTCAAAGGCCTACTTATTATTGAGAAACAATGGAAAACCCTAAACATCCAAAAACCTAACCCTAGGAGATGAAGTGCCAAAATTGTGGACCCCATTTGGGTAAATTGGTACATCAATTTCTTGAGGTCGTAACTTTGTCATACGATCTCCGTTTGGCTATCATAATACCTCGTTTCAAATATCTCTAAGAGAGGGCCAAAAACCAAGTTAGTTTGGGATGTTTTTAGCCTCTTCGTTTTCCCTAAAAATGTTGTTTAGGGCCTCAAAATGGCTCCGAAAGTTCAGGTTTTGAAAAAACTACCAAAAATAGTAAATTGTGCTACGATTAAGGAAATAGAAAAACTGAAAGAGTCAGTGTTGGGGGTCCAAGTGGAATAGGCGGGTGGCCACCAATATCCACCTGGATCATTCCTCCCCCCTTAGGAAGCAATGCTCCCCATTGCGTTGAGTGCCTCCATGAGATGAGGAAACTTCTGTTGAACTTGGTCCTTGGTGAGCCACTTGCCTTGGCGAAGGAGTTGGCCAGCTTTGACAACCCGATATAGTTAGATCTTCTGCTGGTGAGTGTTCTTGAGTTGTGTTTCCATGATCCGATTAGTGGTGGCCTGTTCCATGCAGTATGGGTTTAGCTCTATTGGTGTGAGTTGTTCTACAACATCGAATGTGTCCAGCAATGGTGGAAAGTATGGCCGAAGGTAGTATACATTGAACACTGGGTGCAGACCAAGGAACGTTGGAATGATAAGCTTGAAGGCATTGTCCCCTACAACCTTGTTTATGGTGTATGGCCCATATTTGATCAGGTGCTCAAAATTATGCTCAAAAATAAAAGTGTCAAAATCTTTTCAAACTTAGCTTCAAAATGAAGAGCTCGTCATTTTGAATCCAATGATGTGAATGGTACTCAAATCTAAGTTCTTATGCAGAAGTTAGAGCAAGTCAAAGTTTAATTTTGACATGTCTACATGGCAGGATTGGGATGATGTCGCAAGGTCTTCAGCGAATGAGGAGGCGCAAAGTGGAAGGCTACCATTGGCCCCCACATTTAGGAAATCATAGTCGCAAGGAAGAAAGGCATTACAAATTGGCCCTGGCAGGTTTAGGGTTGCGATGTGATAAGGCCATCGCATATCACAATCGCAAATCAGCAAGGCGAGAACAAGTCAGAATCGCCCCCCGACAGTTACCAGGTTGCGATGCGTTAAATTACCCGGACGTGGGATTTTATATGTCACAGTTTAATTTCTCGTCAAGTATATCGATATCTTATCGCACAACATTTTGTCGTTAACATCGTGAAATGTGATAGTTCCCGAATGCGATGTCGTTATAGGTTGCGACTTAATATCTCTTAGGGTCCACCGAGATCGCATCGTATTGTTTTGTCATGTTAACAAGACCTGCAGCCGCTGAACTTCACCGATTGCGATGAGCGATGGACCCCGGATGCAGGATTTTATATGTTACAGTTAAATATCCCCGGCGGGTCTGCGATATCGCAATCACAATTTTTTGTTGTGTTAACAGGACCAAAACAGCTCACAACACTTTCCGATTGCGATTTACAATATGGCCAACAGAATATAGCCCACCGTACGACGAATTTCTCACTCTGTTAGCAGGTTTTGGAGCGGAAATGGGGTTTTTGGTCAGTTTTGGAGCAATTCGTGGAACAAATAGTGGAAGAATTGGGAGAAGTCATAACTTCTTCAGTTCTTATCCAAATTGGATGCAAAAAGAGGCTGGATAGCCATTTTTATTATTATGAACTTATTGGGACAGGTTTGAGAAGCATTTGAGCATTGTAAACACACTTTTGTTGTAATTTGAGCATAATAGAGAGGCCCCCGAGCCATTGGAAGCTGGACCAAGGAGACGTAGCCCTAGAGAAGTGAAATCCTTTATCATGTGTTTGTTGTGTGTTGTATTTTGATGTTATTTGTTGTTGTTCAACATATGTTTTATATTAAAGTGTTTATAAGATTTACATAAGAAACTCTCACGAGAATCAATTAATTAAGCAAAAGTATTGAATGCTTAAGCACTTGATAAGAAAATGATAAGCATATCGAGTTTTAATCTGAATGGGGAATTAGATTAGCATAACTAATCTGCTCCATTTCGGATAAATATCGGAGCGGGGCGAAGCTTGTAGTGGGGTCCAGCGAGGCACTCTTAATGCAAATGTAGCCAAACTTTGTCACCCACCTGGAACTTGTGCGACACCCAATGCTAATCTGGTGTTTCTTGTACTTAGCATTGGCTTTGTCCAATATGTCATTGACTTGCTAGCGGATGTATTGAATGCACTCAATAAAGCTGGACCTATCGGCTTCGGACTGGACATGAGCCGAATTTTCACTTGTAGCTACAAATGGTATGGCCACATCAATGAGACAATGGTTGAAATCCCAGCCCTACCTGAAGGGGGTTGTGGCCCGTTGAGCTGTGGAGAGATCTGTTGTAGTCATGTTGGACATAGGGGAGGCCTTCATCCCATCTGTTGGATGCTTCAAGTTGTGCATGTGTAGAATGTTTACGATCATCTTGTTGACAACCTCTGTTTGGCCATCAGTTTGGGGATGGAAATTCGTGGACTTAGTAAGTTTTGTATCCACCATCAACCAGAGACTTGACCAAAATACTCTCAGGAATCTACTGTCTCGATCTGAGACAATGGACTGTGGGATCCCAAAGTGTACCCACACTCGCTCAAAGAAGAGCTTAGCAATGGCTTTTTTTGTGATGCTCTTCTTACAGGCCGCCATGATGGCCATCTTAGAGAATCTGTTGATGACCACGAAAACACAATCGTTGTCGTTCTTAGTAGAAGGAAGGTCTGACATGTAATCCATGGAGACAGATTCCCAAGGTCGTCTAAGAGTAGGTAGAGGAGTATACATACCTTTCTTCATGATGGTTTATTTGGAAATGGTGCAAGCGGTGCAGGATCTAATGTACTTCCCAACATCTTGACGAAGTTTTGGCCAATAAAAATACTTTTGCAATACCACCATTTTTTCCTCTACTCTGAAATGTCCATTGACCCAACTGTACTGCGCCTCCCAAATCATCTTGGAACGCTTTCTTGAAGGAAGTTACATAGATGTGTCCCAAGTGGCATAATAATGCCTTCTAAAGGTGAAATTTTCGAACTTGCTTCCCTTCCAGGAGTGTCTGATATGTGCTACTGAATTCTAGATCACTCTTGTAAAGATATGGCCACCTCGATGTCTTGTGCCCACAGGAGTCGAGCACAGTGATCAACACCATGACCAGTGGTCAAATGAGGCAATCAATGACATTATTGGTGTTTCCCTTCTTATACTTAACTTTTAAATGGAATTGTTGCATGTAGGTGGACCATTTCTGATGGCGATCATTCTGCAACTTTCCTTGTGTCTGTATGAACTATAGAGGTCGATGGTCTGTGTGGATGACCATTTCCTTCCCCGGAATGTAATGATTCCATTGATGGTAGGCTTGCACAATGGAATACATTTCTTTTTCGTAGGTGGGGTACTTTCGGACTGCGTCTGAAAGTGTCTCACTGTGGTAAGCCATTGGATGCCCATGCTGAGTAAGAACCACACCAATAGCATAGTCGGAGGCATTTGTCTCAATCTCAAATGGTTGTTGCAGGTCTAGTATTGTGAGCACTGGTGTAGAACAAAGGTGATTCTTCAACTCGGAGAACGCTTGTTGCTGGGTTTCAAACCAAAAAAACTTTTATTTTACTCCGCCCTTGGTGACTTAACTTAAGGGCCAAGTGATATGAGAGAACCCCAACACGAACCTATGGTAGAAGTTGGCAAGACCTAAAAAGATGCAGAGCTCTGTTAGAGTGGTTGGGGCTGGCCAATCCTGAATGACTTGTATCTTGGATTGGGTCCACATGTACACTCTGCTCATCAATTATGTACCCTAGATATTGAAGTTGGGTCAAGCCAAAGGTGAATTTCTCCAAGTTGGCACACAACTTGTGTTGTCGCGGGGTTTGAATGACCTATCGAATATGGTGGAGGTGCTCATCCCAAATCTGGTTGAAGATTAAGATTTCATCTAAATAAACCACCATGAATTCATTGGTGAAGAGTCGCAATATGTCGTCCAGTAGTCTCATGAAGGTTGCACGGGCGTTTGTTAATTAGAACAGCATGACCAACCATTCAAAAAGGCCCTCCTTGGATTTGAAGGAAATTTTCAACACATTGGAGGGTTCGATAGGCACCTAGTGATAACTTGACTTCAAGTCAATCTTACTGAAATATTTGGCCCCCTTGAGTTAGTCAAGAAGGTCATCAATCTGTGAGATTAGGTACCTATTTGGACAATGATTTTGTTCAACCCCTAGTATTCAATACGGAGCCTCTAGGTCCCATCCTTCTTCTATACCAATACAATCGGGCTCCCACAGAGTGATGAGCTTGGCCTAATGTGCCCTTTTTGCAATAGTTCCTGAATCTTCCTCCTGATCTCATCGTTCTCCAGAACATAGAGCTAATAGATCAGTCCATTGGGCAATGGCATGCTCGAGGCCAGATCGATGGAGTGCTTGACCTGACAGTGCACAGGTACCCCTTTAGGTGAGGCGAAAATATCCCTATACTCCTCTACAACCTTTTCCATCTGCTCATGTTGTGCAGAGGAGCCTTGCCTAGGAGCCGTGGCCACAACCTTCTTTTTTCCTTGAGGGCGAATAATAAGGAAAAAAAATTCCTAGTCTGGGAAATGATCTTACAGCATTGCTTTGCAGTGATCAAAGAGATGGCGATAGGCGGGGCTACCTCTGGTATCTTGTACAATTTGTTGGCTAAGGTAATTAACACAAAGCGAGGTCTAGACTCATATACAACATGTCACTTCTGCATGTATGGTTGTCCTAACAATACATCACAAACTTCAAGAGGAGAAACATCACATAATACTTCATTCGTGAAGGGCTTGATGTTGTAGGGAAGGCGACAATGTTGGCTGACACGAAGATCTCATTCTTGGTGAAGCCGCGTGATGGTGTATTGTTGTGGATGTGTTGTAGTCTTTAGGCCCAGTGGCTTCATGACCTCTATTGAAATGAGGTTCTTTTGGCTCCCGCTGTCGGCAACGAACTACAACAGAGAACCCTTCACCCACATCTGTGAGTGGAAGAGGCGTTCCCCCTCCTCTAGATCTTCAGGCTCAATCTTATGGATCTTGGTGGTGGCCACGGTGGCACTGGGCTCCACATCAATGATATGCTTCCCTTTGTCAATTCCCTTATCGGGTACTGATTCAGAGTCAGAACATGCCTCTGATTCATAAGCCTTCATCTCAGCCACCAGTGACTACTTGGCCCGACACTCACTTGTATTGTGAGTGGATCTCTTATGGAACTCACACCATTTTCCCGTGTCCCTCTTTGTCTTCGTGGTGTTGTCTTTGTTTGCGGCTTCGGCCAGTTGTCCTGGGTAGCCCTGCCTTAGCTTGGTCCTTTGTTCTATGGTTTGGGGGTGCCTTTTCCTTGCTTTGGATTCGTAGATCCAAAGTCTCGCTTCTTCTCTTTAAAATTCTACTCAATCTTAACAATGTACTTGTACACCATGTTGAGCGAGGAAATGTCCAGAAACTCCATTTTGTCCTAAATGTACCTGTGTAGATAGTCGTTGTACTTGAGCACCAAATTCATTCAGAATACTTGATACCTAGCTTTGTGCGAAGTGTATGGAAAATACTAGTGAACTCTGACACAGCTTGGTTCCTTCCCTGTCGTAGCGTGGTCCACTTTATGTATTTATCTTCATAGCTCCCGACAGGGTAATATTGTTCCTTGATCGTGTCTAAGAAAGAATCCCAAGTGGGTGCGGTTGAAAACAGCAAAGGTTCACTCTCATCCTTTTGTTCACAATAGGTTTCCCACTCGTCCTTGACGTGTGTGGCGACTTTGAGAAGTGAAAAAGTAATATTTTCCCGATTGGAAAAGTCATGAACTGAAAAATATCCTTCTAACATATTTAACCATTTATCTACAATGTTTGCATCTATTAGGCCTTCAAATATGGGAATATTGAAGTTAACTTATACCTTAAAAGGAGTGGTGCCTCCAGAGTGGTTGCTGGATGAAGATGCATCGCCTATGGGTATCCATTGAAGCATATAGGCAAAGTTATCCATCATTACGTCCCTCTGTCGCTCGAGGGCTTCCTTGAGCAACATTTTGAAAGGATCTCCTACCCCTTGTCTTTCTTTTCTTCCGCAATGGGAGGTTGTCGGGTTTTGCGAGGCTGATCTTGCAACGGTTCAACTAGATCGGACCCTAACTCCTTATACCCTGACCTCATTGGGGACATGCAAAGAAAAACAGAGAAAGAGAAAACTGCTCTGATACATCTGATCTAAAATTAAACAAGAATGCAACAACTTACATATATAAACATAAATACATATATGCAGCAGAAAAACACTCCATTTCATTAATAGAAAAAAACTGAACTATGCTTACAAACAAAATGGAAATAAGATAGCTCGGGCGATGGTAGCTTATCTCTAAGAAGATATGTAGTGGCTACATGCCTTTGAACTATGTTACAATGAGGCTCAAAGGCCTATTTATTATTGAGAAATAATGGAAAACCCTAAACATCCAAAAACCTAACCCTAGGAAATGAAGCGCCAAAATTGTGGGCCCTGTTTGGGTAAATTGGTACATCAATTTCCCGGGGTCATAACTTTGGTATATGATCTCTATTTGGCTATCATAATACCTTGTTTCAAATATCTTGAAGAGGAAGCTAATTGGGAACATTTTTGTTCTCTTCATTTTTCCGAAAAACATTGTTTAGGGCCTCAAAACGGCTCCGAAAGTTCAGGACCCGAAAAACAGCCAAAAATAGTAAACTATGCTACAATTAAGGAAACCGAAAAACTGAAAGAGTCAGTGTTGGGGGTCCAAGTGGAATAGGCAGGTGGCCACCAATATCCACCCGGATAATCATTTAGCACATCATTCTTTAAAAGAAGGAGCTAAATTAGTCCAATAGGGGCCATGAATAATTAATCTGGAATTAAAAACTTTGGTTAAGTTGGAAATCAAAAAAATGGAAAAGCTATAATTAATTTTCCAATAAGGCATTTCAAATGGATTGAAATCCATTCTTTGTTAGAAAAAATAATGGAGAAATGAGGTTAAGCATTGATTTCCATGATCTTAACAAATTATTTGTTAAAGATAATTAACCCCTTTCACATATGGAAAGGTTATTTCAACAAGTTACTGGAGTGACGATAATGTCAATGATAGATGGATTTTCATTACACAATCAAATATTAGTGGCAAAAGAGGATAAACATAATATTGCATTCACCACACCCTGGAGAATTTATGCTTATGCTTGTGGTGATATAAAATTATAAGTGCGGACACAAACGAATTCCTCCAGCCCGATAATGGGTCTAGCCACAATAGGTACAATCTATGGAAGATTCCCTTAGGTTAGAATCAATCAAGAGGGCCTACCTCTTGGTCGCTTATCCTACTTGATGATGTCCTTGCTTGCTTGCTCCAGCAATCTCTCGCTTCCTTCTTCAAGCTCCTGAAACAAGTAAACAACGACAACACACAAACATAATAATAGACAAATTGCAATTCAACCTACTTAATGAGTCAAGAAGCATCAAGACATGAATATGTAATATTACAAAACATGTAGGAAATCAATCAATAGTTGCATATATTAATATCAAAGAGAGATTACAACCATCCGTCTTGACGTTGCAGTCTTCCTCTAACAAGACCATGTTCCCACACATTTATGCTAGCACTTCATGATGGCTTCAAACAACAATAGTTTAAATACTCTTCCCCTTAGGCTTCACTCTGAACCAAACATGCTTCTCCCTCACACAATTAGATGGCTACAACTAGTAATAGCTTGCTTGTCAAATCAAAATAGTGTACTCACACTCAACCAACACTCTAACTAGCTTGTGCTTGGGAAGAAGGGAGGTTTATATAGGAAAGATGGATGGGGGATGGATCCTCTTCTCATGGGAGAAGGAATTATCCCTTGAGGTCGTTCCATCATTATAGGCAAAAAGGAGCCCAAATTGTCATCCTCGACCCCGTCTGACCAAACCATTTACCAAACTTATGTTATGGAGCTTCTAGAGATTGAAGCTTCAGCTCTAATTTAAAAAAAATTCCATAACAAGACTGGCGTGACTAGAACACAGCTCAGTCACATCGATCGGTGCAAGGAATAGTGCTAATCTTTGCACATTGGCGTGGGGGAGACAAAGGCCATTACATCGGACTTGTAAATTGGGAAAAACAGAAGTTTTAGGGGAAATGGTGCAAAAGGGAAATGATTTGCTCATGAAGAGGGACATAATGGGAGTTTCTCCATCAAGGCAAAGCATGCGAGGTTCACTGTAGAGGTCCTCTAGGATCAAGGAGCGGGGAGTACAGGGACAGTGACAAAATGTTGTGTAACAGATGCCCCCTAAAGCGTGAAGGCCGAACTGGAGTGAGGGATGAAATGCTTTATAAATCAGTGCGAGGAACCAGTCTTTCGTTGAAAAAACTACAAGCAAGTACAAATACATATACATAGACTGAGATCTCTATCAAATGATACATGAATCATGGCATGGAAGTAGCCATCCAGAGAATGATCATGTAAATGGATCTAGGTACGGGCACAACCATCCGTCAAAGAGGATCATAACGAAACCAAGGTATGGTTGCAGCCATCGAATAATGAGAAGGATCACATATGATAACTCATGGTTTGGTCGTAGCCAACCATTTGAAAGAGACATGCATATCATCATTACCATGTCACATCACTTCACAACTTGGACTTTTGTGATCTGAGTCTAGGGCCTTGCGCTCCAACACGACCCAATCAAAGTACAATTTCTAACATGTGAATAGTTGTGTTGACGTCGAACATGCTAGAAAGTTGCTTGATTACCAGTTCATGATGTAAATTGTTAACAAGCGTGAGAGAAACCACCAATAATGACAATGGCCCTCAAGGTACTATTAGAACAATGCACGGAATGTGAATACAGGAACTGAAGTCGAACATCCGCGAAATCACTCAATCAAAAGCCAATGATGTGAACTTGTTGTCGAGTGCGAAGAAATTGCCATTAAGGCATGCAAGCTCTAAGGTACTAGAAGGTAGTCTCTCGGTCAACTTCCCGGATAATGAGTTGATCTCGACGGAAAGTGACCGTGTTGAAGGAGGGCCATAATGAATCCCACATCATCGATGTGAGACAAGGGGATGCAAAATGATTTTGGATGATACAGAGAACAAAAGGTAAGTGTAACTGCAGAAGGACAACTCTTGAACATATCGGCGACACAACTTGGAAGTTTGGAAGCTTTTGGATCCATAGGATCGGTGGTCATGGTGACATAGCAGAGATCAGATGGAAGGAAAAAATGAACAGCCTAAACCCAAGAAGGTCAACAATGTAAAGGAGGATGTCCCAACCCGACACGAAGTAGAGAGTGTCATGCTCAAGAGTGAGCTACTGACACGACTCGATAGATTTCCAAAATCCCCCCCCACCATTTCTGGCGAGTACCCCAATTATTTTTTAATCGCAAGCTTGAAGAGGATAGTATATGCTTGCACTGTAAGTTCATCCTTCGGATGAATCTAACCTAGTAAGTTTAACAAGCCCTGGGAAGGAGAAGCTCGTGTTCATCATGATGACGAATCTGATGCCGTTTAATAGTTTAACGAGTCCAACAAAGGTGTAACTCGGTATCTTTTTCATGTTTAGAGAGTCTGAAAAAGACATGTAAAAGAAAACTCCACATGGTCCCTTTTTGTACATCTGTGTCTCTCACGCCCGAAAAGGTAGAAAACAATACTTGAGAGAACCATTTGACCATTTCAGTCAAGGAGTACCTTTTTCATATATAGTGCCTCCCAGCTCGAAAAAGGGGTAAACTTATACTAGGTGCACGATGTTTCGCATATGTTAACAAGTTCAAATCGACAAGGGCTTAGCCATATTTTAGTTTTTAAAGCGTAGGAAAATAGTTGAAAGCAGAACCCCCATTTTTATTCTCTTTAACGAGTTAAAAAGGGAAAAAATACTCGGCGTTCTTTTCATATCAGTTTAATGAGTCAAGAAAAGAGCTGAAATATGACTCATCGCCATCGTTGAACATCCATCACCTGTCGCTGCATAAGTAATGCAAAGCGTATTATCGAGTCCTTGAGGCAAAATAAGTGAAAAATATTTACAAAACTTGATATTTTCATGAAAAAATGAATAAATAGGGGAAAAGTAAATATATTTTTACCATTTACATTTTTACCTTTGCAGTGAAGACTTTTACCCACTTTTACCCTAGTTTTTCTGGAGCGGATTGCAGGAGATCCGAGAGGCCAATCGACGAGCTTTCAGTTCCAAGTAATAGGCGAAGCCCTGATCACCATTTTCATGCTATTTATCTATGCTTTTAACCATTTTTTAGGGAGGTTTTTGAGAAAAAAAAAAAAAAAAAAAAAAAAAAAAAAAAAAAAAAAAAAAAAAAAAAAAAAAAAAAAAAAAAAAAAAAAAAAAATTGCCCTCGATCGGCGCGATTTCCGAGCACGGGATCGTGCCGGTCGAGGTTTATTTGCACGGCCATCCGCGTTGACAGGTGCGACTATTTCTAAAACAAGCGCGCCGACGCCATGGATAGGGAAAAAACAAGTTTTCTCAAGAACTGACCATTAAAATTTGATTTTTATGTACCAAAATTGATGATTGACTCAAATAAATGGCTTTTGTAAGAGAGACATCACCGAAAATGGTGGATTGGAAGGAAAGAGAACACGAAGATATGGACACCCAGGAAATGAATGATCCAAATTGCCTGGAGGCTTTGAGGGCTTGCAGGCTCCTCAAATTTTTCCTTACACTAGGGATGCGGGCCCAGCCTGAATTGCTTTGATATTTTATAAGCCATTGGGACATCAATTGTAAGATTTTTGTCATTGGGGACCAGGAGCTGGAGCTGACAACTTCAGACATTTACTTCATCACTGGAGTGTCTCGTAGAGGTGAGCCAGTGACTTTGTGTGGGTCACGTCCGGTCAGGGAAAGCATATCTTCCCTGCTTGCCGCACATTGCCCTAAGGCCTTGAAATCCAAAAGCGGGAAGATTGAGATTTCCATTGTACGGGATTTGAAACTGAGGGTGCTTTTGTTGACCATCAACAGAGTGGCGGGGTCCTAGGTGGAATATGAGACTAATAAGTCGAATTTCCTTTACACTATAGATTGCACAGCTCCCACAATCTTCAACTGGGCAGAGACCATGAATATGAATATCAAGCGCCAGTTGTCCAAGGCAAAGGTGGGAAACCTAAAGCCATTTGGCTTCAGATCAGTACTTGTGACCTTCTTCCTGGAACGAGTGTCGTTGTTCCAATATCAGTTGACTGAGGTTGATCCTCCTACGCCACACGATCCATGGATGGCCCGCAAGAGTCATTTGATGCCTAAGATCACTGGGGGTCAGCAGATCTCCTACTGATCAGCATTCTTTTCATGGGTACGACGACATAAAATCATCATGGAGGACTGGTCGTACAACGGCACTGATTTCCGTGGAGACCCGGATATGCCTTTGTGAGATGGGGAGGACTTCGATGACGAAGGTAAAAAACCAAACCAAATTTTGATTTTGATGTTTTTTAATTCTTTTTAGTATATGAATTCTTATAACATTTTTCTTATGTATGCAGATGTTGGACCAGAGCGGCCAGTCGGGATGTCCTCAATAGCCAGGCGTTATCCCCGTCCTATTGATGTTGTCGCTCCTTATCACGAAGGGAGCAATACTAAGGAGGAGATTGCGAGGAACCTCGAGGGGTTGACTCATGGTATCCCTGAGTATGCTTAGATAGGAGACATGCCTTGACGTACCAGAGGCACACAACAGGAGTCTCAGATCAGATCCTTCGATTACTTAGTCGCGTAGTACAAGTTGTCTCATGATATCATGACCACCATGTTGAGTAGTTCTTAGGTCCAGTACTTACATATTTTTTTAGACCTGCGTCCCACGAATGTATGAGGCCTGCAAGCCGCCGATGTTATTGGAGATATACATATTATTTTTGGGGGTTTTGATGTATCAAACATTCCCACATATGTATATATGTTATATTTTCCTGTCTATTATGGTACAACTAGTTTCTCTTATCTTTTACATGTTTCACAAATGTCTATCCAACACGTAATTAGCTAATGTATCTGTTAATATATTCATGCGTCTAGGAATATGATGATATGTGATATAATCAAAATGTCTTTCCAACAGACAAATACGGAAATACATTCATAATATTTGAGGGTTCCTGACGGAATATTACCCATTGAGTTGAAGGATGACAAGCTGTGAATCGAGGTTGACAACTAATTCTCTGATGCCCAGAGTGATGGCTTTTGATAACAGTTCGATTACCGCACTATATTCAGCATTGTTGTTGGTTGTACGACCTAGGCAGATACCTTGAAGGTCAATCAACTCACCGTTAGGGTTATAGATAGCCCATGCCGCAAATGATTAGGTTTCGGGTACTTCAGTAAGCGCCATCGGCGAAACTGGCGTGAGGAGCTGCAGACATCTGTAAAGTACGAAAAGCACAGTAAACAAGAAAGTTGTTTGAAAACTTCCACACAAAACCACACTTCACAAAAATGAATCACACGCTAATGTACATAAGTAACCATGCAAGATGACCTAAGCATAGTACTTTTTAAGGTAGGATTCCATGTTGGGACTCGGGTAATCAATCAACGTAGATGAACATCAGAGTTTTACTGTTGCCATGACGAATAAGCATCGACTTGGCCACATAATAGAGTATAACTCATATAAGGCTCTGCCCCCATGCCCCCTGGGTGAGGGAGGGTTACGAGTCAGAGAACAATTGATGAAAACTCGAGTAGGGTGAAAAATCCTAAATCTATGAAGGGATAAAGGTGCCCTCAGTTGAAATATCTTGATTATGTCAAGATAAATTGACACATCAATGAACAACGGAGAAGAGGACTCTTTAAAAGTGGTAGACATAACCGTTGGACGAGGCAGGAACGAGGAGCGATGATGAGTATCGATCCATGGTGGTTCCTCGAGAGACATGATTCACATGATACCTTCATCGGCGAGAAAGGTCTCGGCTAAGGGATCAGATGATTCCAAAGTGCCAATCCAGGGGAATTGAGAATACATATCGAGAGAGATCTTCGAGATATGAGAATCAAAGGATGCAAAGTTTGCAGCCGAAACAATTTCCACATAATTG
This sequence comes from Pinus taeda, assembly GCA_000404065.3. Taxonomy (NCBI): domain Eukaryota; kingdom Viridiplantae; phylum Streptophyta; class Pinopsida; order Pinales; family Pinaceae; genus Pinus; species Pinus taeda. The sequence continues at coordinate 103,182 of APFE031598071.1, forward strand.
ACTTTGGCAGGACTAAGCAGCATGACATCGCCCCAAGCATCAACCAGATCTGGCGCAGGTATGACCCAGGGATCAGATTTGACCGAGATCATGTTGACGGAGGAAACATGAGGAGGTGGGAGTGGAAAAATCCCCATTAAGGTAGAATATTTGAAGATACCTACCCCCACACTCTCAAAGGGAGCACTAGAGTGCTTGACATACGGAACATTGCCATCAGATGAGGAAGAGTCAAAGAAAGATAGTTGATCAATGGTGACAATCCTCCCTTGATGGGAAAAATGGATCACATAAAACAAAGAGGAGGCCACGACATGCATGGCATGAGTCTAACTTCGGCCGAGTAGAAGATTATAATTGAGATTGGTGTTGACAATCTCTACTTCAACTTACACTGTCTTACCTTCTAGGGCGATGACAAGGTTGGGTAAAACACTGAAGGGTCGCGAATCGTGCCCATCGAAAGCTTCCAATGTGTTTAGAGACTAGTTCAGTGCAGTGGAACTAATAACCTTCTAGCACACGGTTGACATGATGCAGGTAGAAGCACCTTCATCGATGACAATGTGGTGGATGGTCTTTTCATAAATGATTGCCTAAATAAGAAAGGCAATCTGATGAGGGAGTCTCAGAACATGATTCTCTAGATCGAAACATATTAAATTAGAATCAGTGGGATCGATGCCCCTGATAATTGACAGCAAAGATTTATGTTGTGATGGGAAGCTTTGGAGTACCTCGAAAGCCGACATAGGTGACGAAGCCTGAGCCAAATCTTCAACAATATTGTAAAGTTGAGCGGCGTGGGTGTTGGGATTGTACGAGGATTTCCTTAGCACACCTCGAGAGGGTGGCCATGGAGTGTAATCAAGGTTAGGGCACTCAATTTGCAGAGCGCCAGAACTCGGGGTAGAACAAGAAGATGTAACTTCTTTTTCTTTCCCTATTGTGGGAGCTGGAGTTTGATAATCCTTCAATCAGGTAGCCACATTAATGGGCATGCTCATCATGAACACTTGAGATCCAAAGGAAGCAGATCAGGGTTGGTCTACCATTTGATTTTGCTAAGATGGAAAGGGCTCTTTAAGGACAGTAGGGGTCCATTTGAGCAATCGACTAACTTCAGATCGTCATGGACAATCCTTAGTATAGTGATCCTCCTCGCAAATGAGGCAAGGATACTTAGGTTTCCATTGTGATGATTCACCGACAAACAATTTGGGAGGAACCTATTTAGGGGCATCGACTTTAGCCTTACCTTTGCCTTTCCCTTTTCTTTTCAAGTATTTTTCTACTGCGGTAGACTGGACAACGTGGACCTCGGAGGTTTTGCCGGGGCCTGGAGGGTTTTGAGATGAACTGTAGGGAGCAGAATTCGAGACTGACTTCTATTTGGAAGAAGTTTTGACAGGGAACTGGGATAGTGAACCAATAACTCCATCAACAGGAGGGACACTGGGTGACTTCGATGTCGCGGGATCAGATGATGGTCGCGGAGCATTGGGTAATAATTCATATAAGGTGCGAGACTGAGAGTAGACTAGGTCCAAGTACTGGGCACGAGAGAAGGCTTGCTCTTCATTGATGCATCCACCCATGGATATATCGCGAGTAATTGGGGCTACAAATGATTTGGTAAACCATTTGGTAAGCAAATGATCAACTATCTTGAACTTGATCAGTCAATTTCTACGTCTCCATTCATGGATATGATCAAAGATGTGCATCGCAGTGTCTTGCTTAAGCGATGTGAGCAGATAGGTGCCCATTTCATAACGAACTGATAGTTGAAAATGTGTGACAAAGGCCATGACTAATGAATTGAAGTCATGAAAAGTACTTCGAGGTAGCTCGATGTACCATTCTGTTGCGACACCCGTAAGGGTTCGTTGGAAAAGACGAAGATGAATGGAATCATCCATGTATGAGTCCGACAAGCACCAGAGGTGATGTGTCATCACTTGGGCCTGAGGATCTTCTTTAGCTTTCCCATCGAACTTGGGGCAATCCTTGGTATCTTAGGTGGCACTGGAGGCCAGTACGGTGAATGAAGGATCGGATCTTCGTGAGACGTGATACATCCGGAAACTCAAGTGTAGCCAAGAAAGGTAATTAAGTGTTAAAAGGAATGGGAGGTCGATAAGTGGGCCCATAAGGAGGATCCCATCCCTACTGGTAAGTATTTTGACCCCACAGTGGGGGATTTTGGCTATATGGCATCTGAGGTTGTCCTCATTGCAGGTTACATTGACCAAAGGGAGCATTCGGACCAGGAATACCTTGAAACTGTCCATGCATAGGTTGTCGATAAGCAACACATGGGTTAAAAGGCTGTTGAGCCTGTTGACCTTGGACATGTGGGTATGGGACCTGTTGTCCTGGAACATAGCATTGTTGGGCCTGTTGTCCATGAACAAGATGGTTTTGGACCTATAGTCCTTAGGCATAAGGTTGGTACGCTTGTTGCCCTTAGACGTAGGGTTTTTTCACCTAGTGCCCTTGGTCGGCAGGATTTTGAACCTATTGGCCTTGGACAAGAGGATTCTTCACTTACTGCTGCAGGACTTGACCTTGAACTTGTCCTTGCAAGGGTTGCCCTTGTTGATAGGTATACAAGGGTTGCTGCTACCCAGGTTGGTTTTGCTAACCTTTCGGTTGCAGAATTTGTCCTTAGATTCGCAAAGGATGGCTCTGCGAGGGTATGGGTTGAGATGTATGCAAAGCATATTACATCTGCTGCTACATGGTTTGCTGCAACTGTTGGAAGGACTAACCTTGCTGCGAGATAATCTACCCTTGTTGTTTAGCAGAAATCCCTCGCTATAACAAAGGTTGCTCTGGTTGTTTCAAAAGTTGTCCTTGTTGTTGCAAGGGTACTTGTACTGTGCTCGAGAAATTACCAAATTGAATCTGGCCATCGCCAGGCTAGATGTACTGCCCAGACGGGAGGGTGTAAGGTTGATTAACCAATCCTTGAGAACCGTATGGAATGTAAGGGTTTTAGCATTGGACCTGAGCCCCATAAGACTGCTGATACTGAACATTGTTCGATCCAGATGGACCACCAATATTCTAAACTTGTTGGTACTCGACATTGCTTGATCGAGTAGGGTCGGCAGGGTTGTAAATAATGCCAGAAGAGGGTTGGTTTATACCAAGCATGTGAGCTTGTGAGCCGCTCACATTAGTGGCACCTGACACCATAGATACATTCAGATTATGCCCCCCAAGCAGTGGCACAATCTGACCATTGACTAACATGACAAAAGAACTGGAAGAGACAATCTTTGAAATGCCAGTTGCGACTGATGTGTAACTGGGATTGATGGTACAAGACTATTCGGGACGGTGGGTTGCACCAAGACTGAAGTAACAACTGGTTGGGAGGTCGTGTTCGTGACAAATGGACCTGACATAGGCCTAATGCCTAATGCCCAAACAGAGTAATGGTAGGGCGATGAGGCACTCAGTGTGCCCAAAACTAAGTGCCCTAAAGACACATAGTCGGGTGGCAAGCTGGTGGAATAACTTCTGAATAAGGGAAACCCTCGGGAGGGAACTACAACTACAATTCTTCCCCCTCAATAGTGTGTGGAGTTGAGACTTTGGACTCATCCAAAGAAGTGACTTGAGCATTGCCCTCGGGTTCCATATCTGGAAACCAATGATGATGGACAACCAAACATGTACTAGGGGATAGCTCCAAAGGAACACCCAGTTGATCGTACGGACTGTAACGGCACTATGGTGACATCTCAACAGCGTCAAACAGAGGGTTCAGAGGATAGATAACTAATCCAAGCTGACCATCAGTGGTCAGTGAGTTCTCTGGACTTCGAACTGGATTATCCGGAGATTTTGGGTCAAGACCAGCAGATGACCCTGAATCGAGAGTAGGTGGAGGACGAGATGATAATGGTTGAACACTCAAAGAAATCGCGAGTTCAACATTTTGGTCTTCAAATGGCTCTAATAACTCAGGAAGTGGCTTCTCGGACAATCTTTCAGATGGAAGAGAGGAAGAGGAAATGGGTGAACCAGATGGTTCAGCCACGATGACCTTGTCTTAGCCGATAGAATAAATAACTTCAAGGCTTTAAAATGTCCTTTTAAGGGAACTCACAATTTGGTAAAAAATCAAACAGGGTGTTTTGGATCATGGGTAATCAATTATTTAAGACGCATAAAAGACTAATGTTCTTTAAATTTTAAAGAGTCGAGAAAGAAACAAAGATGACTCTATCACTTTCGATTGGAAACGAGCTCGAAAGGACAAGTGCTCGGATGATCTTTTAAATTTGATGAGTCAAAAAGATCAAATGACTACTCTGGATGATCTAGGTAAATAGGATTACCAGGAAACCATTAACTGTAGAATACCTCTTGACGAACCAAGAAGTATGAGCAGGCAATCTGCCTGAATGCTATGTTCAGTGTATCACGTTCGCAAGGCAGCCGACTCAGCTTCCTAAGGATAAAACGATAGCAACCTAGTGGGGTCTCTTGTTATATACACAACGGTAAGGGGAGAACAAATCCGTGCTAGCGTTGTCTAATTCCGAAGCTAACGACAGCTGCTAGGTTTATAGACGTTGGAACGCGTCTCTAGCGTAGACCTTCTAGCTGTGATTGTTAATGTCAAATGCGCCTTAGGTAAATTGAATTCATTTTAGAGATGATATTGAGTTAAGTTTCAGTTTTCAGGTCTTAGCGATGCTACTCGAAAAACCTAAAATGCAACTAAATGGGACAAGACCCTTTCAATTCGATGAAATGCCTACACTAGAGAGGGTAGAAACTACTCAATCAAATTCAAACAATCAAGCAACTGAAAACGAATTGATTTTTCATTACTTCACTTTTTGAAAAATAAACTAATGAAAAATGCATTCCAATTCCTAATTTCCTGACAAGCACTTGTCTATTAGTCCTTTCGAAAAAATAAAAATAAATAAATAAATAAATAATAAAATTAAAAATAAATTAAAAATAATAATAATAATAATTAATAATAAAATAAAATAATAAAAAGAAAATAAAATAAAATAATAAATAATAAATAAATAAATAATAAAAAATATAAATAAAATAAAATAAAATCCTTTTAAAATGTTGATGCAATTCTAGTTCTTAAGAGATGCGAATCATAATGAAGCAACAAGCTAGAATTTCATATTTTCTCATGAAACAACGAGATAAAATTTCACATGAAATCTTTCAATGAGAAAATTTTCGAGACTATGAGCTCTTCAAGCAGATGAAAACATGAAAAGAGAAGTTCATTCAAATTGATAAAGCATCGAATTTGCCAAACACAAGATCGACAATGTAATCTATGCCGAAAAAAGACGTTCAAACTAGTAAACAAAACTTTTTTAGACTTGTGCGAAAAGAGGTCAAAGTCGTATTAGGGACCAAAAACAAATGCAAGGAGCAAACACACCCACAACCAAACTTGATGAGTCCACAAGCTGCTGAATGCACGACTAACTAGATGTCCTAGTTTCGCTAGCCACTCAATGACTCGATCAATCAAACAGCAAGATGACAAGCCTACAACCAAGCAAAACCAAACGAAAAGTAGCTTTCTAATGAGGGAGAAAAACAGTCAAAAGGTTCACAGGGTAAAAAACACAAGAGCAGAACACACTAGCCAAGATTGGGATCTGGCCCTAATCTTCACTTATAGGGCTTGGCGCGACTGCCTAACTGACAACAAGCGCCAGAGGCGGGTCGATGCGACTATTCTGTTGAAATATGGAAATCAAAATATTCCAATTTAATTTGTCCTTTAATTAAATTGTGAATTAAAATCGAATATAGTCTTAACAGCTACTTGGGAATAATTAATTAATTTATTTCAAATTAATTAGTTGGAGAAATTCAAGTTATAAGTCTTTCTAAAGTCATGCAAGAGTTATCCCCTAAATTAAGGAGATAAGATTGAGTTATATTTGAGTTGTAATTAGTTAACTCAGTTTACTGAGTTAAGTCCAGTTAAATTAGTTCCAAATTGTTTGAGGAACTAATAATGAGTTAACAGTCAGTTGATGCATTAATGCACTCAACTAGTGCTACTCCAGTTAACTGAAGATTCCCTCATCAGAAACTCATGCATGTCTATTATGAGAAAGACCCGGTTGAGATTAATGTTCAAGGACAGTGTAATATCAGTTGCATGTGTTTTCTCATGGAGAAAACTCATGCATGCAGTCAAGGATTTATCCTTGAGGATTGCGCAGTTTTGGAGAGTTGGTTTTCCACTTGGTAATAGGCAAATCATCCACAAGGAACAGCGAGGAAATAGGAGCTTGGAGGGTAGAGAGGAAGACTAGAGAGAAGCCAAGATTTCCCGTGAGTATCTGTGAGGATTGTACTGAGAGCTGGCTAGTTGTGAGAGCTAAGGCTTTGTATAATTCCTATGTGTTTCCACCATCTATGATAATGCAATAGTGTGGGGTTTTTATCCGAGGATTTCCCCTAAAGTATTTTCATGTGTATTGTGCCATTGATTCTTCTTCTTCTAGTTATATTGTTCAGCTCAATCTTTAAGTTTCCACAAATTGATAGTAGAAGTAGGTTATAGTATTCTGCTTTGATTTATATTGCATTATTGGGTTAACCTATCATAGATTTTCTACATGGTATCGGAGCTGTGAACAGTATACTGAGAAGAGAATTCGAAGTTTGAAGTTCGAGGTTGCAGGTACAAATTGAATTCATATCATACTTCAAGGTTGGCCAATGGCATTCTATGGCTTGAGACTCGAGTATGCCTTGGAAGGTAGCTCGAATTACATAGCATGGAAAGATAGAATGGAGGTTGTATTAGAAGACAATGGCTTGAAGGAATTCATTGATCAAGAAATCCAAAGCCAGCTTCAACTAATGCATAAGAGTTGGTTAAGTGGAATAACTTTGTGGCGAAGGCAAGATGGATCATCCTTGAGGGAGTTCGAGACCATACTGTCTTGAGTCTCCATGGGAAGGATACTCCATTTTCAATGTGGAATACATTGAAGGACCTCTACTAGAACAATAGCGACCAGAGGAAATTGGTGCTCAAGGATAAGCTTCGAAAAATCAAGATGGAGAAGGGCGATACTATTTCCAAATATCTGAACAAGCTCACCACCTGTAGAGATGAGCATGGCAATGTGGGAATAACTACTGTCGACGATGGTATGGTGAGCCTCTCTCTTCTTTCCCTTCCAAAGAGTTGGAATAGCTACCAGGACTCTATGAATGGAAGGGAGAAATTGTCGGATTGGGAACGACTGTGGTCGGATCTTATGCAGGAGGAGATCAAGAGGAGCACACGAGATGGTTCTTCATCCAAGAATGATCATGAAGAAAATTTGGCCTTAGCAAGTAAGGCAAGGAAAGGGAAGGGGAAGGCTTCCCATTTCAAATCGAATTCTTCTCATGGAGGGAAGAAGGGTGACATTTCTAAATTAAGATGCTTTAATTGTCACAAGATGGGACATTATGTGACTAATTGCCCATCAAAGAAGTCCAAGAAGGGATCCTCAAAAGGATCAGAAGGTGACGCACTAGCCTCTCAGTTTGAATGGAATTTACCCTCATCACATGCATGTTGTCATCAATGATGGGTTGCGTCTAGTATCTTGATAGTGGAGCCTCATTCCACATGACCGGTGATAAAAAATTATTCAAAGCCTTGGAGGAGAAAGACCTTAAGATGCGTATGGAGATGGGTGACGATGGAAGGTATAATATTTCAGGAGTGGGCACGGTTGCTTTCAGAGGGAGCATGGAGCTCCTCTCACCGATGTTGGAGGACAAATGCTATGATGTTGTCTTCAGTAAAGGAAAGGCGTTCCTAAGACACATAGCCACGGGTCAGACCAAGAGGATAGGGATTCAGGCGAAGAATCTCTATAAACTGCAGGTAGATGATTGTGCAGCATTGAGTACGAAAGCCAAATTGGTGTAAAGCCAAGACATTAGCGAGTTGTGGCATAGGCGGTTGGGCCATTTGCATCATGGGGCTTTGAAGATAATGCAACAGATATCTACAAGACTTCCCAAAGGTAAACTTGAGCAAGTTGACACATGCAAAGGTTGTACCTTGGGAAAGTACACCAAGTCTTCCTTTCATGATCGAGACAAACGAGCAGAGGATATCTTAGAGCGAGTTCATACTAATTTGTGTGGACCATTCTTGACGTCATCCACAACGAAGCAAAGATATTATGTGATTTTCATTGATGATTATTCTCGTAAATGCTAGATTTATTTCATGCAGAAGAAGGACCAAACCTTCACAAAGTTTTCTGAGTTCAAAGGTTTGGTCGAGAAAGAGTAAGGGAAGAATATCAAGGCCTTGAGAAGCGACAATGGTGGAGAATATGTCTCTCAAGAGTTTAAGGACTTTTATGCAGCAGAAGGAATTAAACAGAAGCTGACGACACCTCATAACCCATAGCATAATGGGGTGGCCGAGAGGAAGAATAGAACTATTGTAGGGGCAGCACTGGCAATGGTGCATGACGAAGGCCTACCACTTCACTTGTCGGCTGAGGCATGCAACACAGTAGTATATTTGCATAATAGAAGCCCGCATCGCATACTTGGGATGATGACACCAGAGGAAGCTTTCTCCGGTAAGAGACCAGATGTGGGTCACTTCAAGATCTTTGGCTCATCAGTATATTGCCATGTGACAAAGAATGCATGGAAGAATCTTGAGCTGACAGCAGAGTTAGGGATATTTGTGGGGTACATTGATACACCTCACAACTATCGGGTGTACTTGCCTACTAGTCGGAGGACAGTGGTTCGCAGAGATCTCAAGTTTGATGAAAAAAAGGCCATGCGCATTTCCACTCAGAGGGAGCTCTAACTACAGGCTGTGGAGGAACTATTGGTTCCTAAGGAGGAGAGGAGCATCAAACTGATGCAGAGTAGCCACATGTAGAGGTTCCAAGAGTGGAGACATCCACTTAAGCAGAGTCTTCCAGAGATGGACGGAAGCACATAAGAGAAGCTGACAGATTGTTGGACGATGCTAGAGCACCATCCATCAAAGAGTCATATATGTAATCACGAACTAATCCACGCAGCCCGAACATATGTAATCTAAGTTCAGGGTCTTGAAACCCATCTGATGTATAGTACAAATTCTAGCATGCGAACAAATGAGCTGGGGTCGAGCATGATAGAAAGTCGGTTGATTACCAGTCAATAATGAAAATCATTAACAAGCGCGAGAGAAACCACCAATAATGTTAATGGCTCTCAAGGTATTGTCCAGTACAATCCACTAAGTGTCAAAAATGAGCTGAAGTAGAACACTCATGGAATCACCCAATCGAAGACCAATGATGAAAGCCTATCGTCAGGCGTGAAGAACTTGCCATTGAGGCATGCAAGTTCCAAGGTACCAAAGGGGATTTCTAGATCAATCTCTTGGATGATGAGTTGGTGTCGACAAGAGACGATTCATCGCAGGAGGGCCATAATGTTTCCCCCATCAACGACACGAGACGAGGAACAAGTGGTAGATGGTGAAGCGGAATATTAGAGGAGGAGGTAAGGGTGTAAACTGCAGAAGGATTTTACTCTTGAACATATCGGCGACATGACTTCAGAATGTGGAAGCATTTTGGTACCAAGGGATCAGAGGCTTGATGGACACAACACGGATCAAATGGAATGAGGCAAAATGACAACCCAAAACCCCGGAAGGCCAAATGACGATGTGTGGATGTCCCAACCCGACAAGAAGCAAAAGTGTCAATGTTCAAGAGTGACTAGCTGCCACAGGTAACCAATGACAACTTCCAATTTTTTTCCCCCACCATTGTTGGCAAGTACCCCAATTATTTTTGAAAACAAGCTTGAAGGGGATAGCATATGCTTGTAATATAAGTTCGACCTTCAGACGAATCCACCTAGTGATAGTTTAACGAGCCCTTGGGAGGAGAAGCTCGAGTCTCGTCATGGTGACGAGTCCAATGTCGTCAAGGTTTAACGAGTCTGACATAGGTAAAACTTGGAGTTTTTTTCATGTTCAGAGAGTTTGAAAAAGACAAGAAAAAGAAAACTCCAGTGGAGTTTTCTTTTTCGTAAATTTGTGTCCATCGAGCCTGAAAAAGTATAAAATAATACTCAAGAGAACCACTTGACCATTACGATCAAGGAGTATTTTTTGTAATTAGTGACCTCAATCCGAAAAAGTAGAAAAGCGATTAAAGAAACGTCATTTCGTAACCAATATCGAACTTGAAACGACAAAAATCAGTAATCTTTTGACGTTTACACGGTCGAAAAAGAGCTCAAAGTGGACCGCTTTTTATTTTGTTTAATGAGTCAAAAGGGATAACTTGGAAATATTTTCGTCTTTTAAGTCAGAAAAGAGCTTAAAGAAGACTTTACAGACCAGGTGTATATGGATCATGACACGTAATAGCCATCCCTGTTTTTGCACAAAAACATTACACCATAAGGTCCATTCGACATAAATACATTATTCACGTGGAAATTAGGTCAAAACTCAAAATCCTAATTAAAACCCCAAAAAAAAAAAAAATCCTAACCCTATAGTGTAAAACTCTAATTTTTTGAAAAAACACTATAAAAGGAGGGTATGGTAATTTTATTTTTACATTTACATTGTGAGTTTTTTTACCTTTAGTGTTTTGGTGTGCAAACCTGAGCGACGTCCCGAGCTCGATACTAGCACCAACAATCAACGCATTCGCCCAAGACCTTCAGTAAGTAAGTAATCTTCCCTTTGCGCTGCATTTCAGTAGTTGTTTCATTCAATTTGGTATTAGGTAGGTGGTTTTAGGTGGATTTTCAAATTGAAATATGCCTTTCGGTCGTCGCAAAAGATCCGCTCGGGTTAGCGACAACCGAGTGTGATAACACGTACCACCATCGAGATCGTCATGAGAGATAGGCGTACTCTCGCGACGATCATGGGAAAAATGAACTATTGACCTCAAGTCGTCGCCGCTGTTTGGAAAACAGCTGCGACTGCGCCGTGAAGAGTTTTTATAATTTATGGATTTAATCTCATGAAAAGGGTTCTAATCCATTTTTCCTTTGACGTTGTGAAATGTGGTATTTGTATGGCAAGAAAGAATTCATGATATCAATGACGAACAAGATTTTAATGATCCCGGGTGCCGAAGAGCTTTACTTGCATGTGGATTGTTGAAATTCTTCCTCACTCCACATCTTCGAGCACAACCTGATTTGCTAGAGTTGTTAATTCGCTCTTGGAACCCAACGGATGGGAAGTTCGTCATCTGGGGAAAAGACATTAAATTTGATGCTACGGATATATATTTCCTGAATGGTTTGTCTCGTTGCGGCGCGAGGCCAATCTTAGAGGGTCAACGAGTCGCTGGTGCATCACTAGACATGTTGATAGCACGGGTGTGCCCAGGGGCATGCAAATCAAACTCTAGCGGGAAATTACAGATCCCGACAGTGGAAGATTTGACTCTTCGCTCGGTGTTATTCATGGTGACAAGAACATCGAGCTCTCAAGCCCAACACAAGGCAACGAAGACTCACCTCCGGTTAGTTCTTGATTGCCTTAACCCAACCATGTTCAACTGGGCCGAAGCAGTGGCCAGTAACTTGAAGAGGTAGCTCACAAAGTGTCGTTGCGGGGAGGCGAAGCAATTTGGATACAGGTCTATTTTGATCCCGCTCATGCTCGAGCGGGTGCCATCTCTTCAATTGCGGGACATGGACTTAGACATACCTCGGCCACGGGAGACCCGCATCACCCGTTGGGCACATGTTATGCCGCGGGGGGGTGGTGGTCGAGCAGTATCATGGGGGACACTATTCCAAGAGTGGTTAGATCACCAGACAATATTTGTCGAGGATTGGCCATATGCAGGCGTGGACTTTCGCAGGGACGCCAACATGATGCTTCCTATTGGCGAGCAGTGGGATGATGGAGGTAAAACACTTGATCGAAACAACACACTATTTTTGTGTTTTATTTTTTATGATGTTTTTGAATTTTATCATGCATATGTCTTAAGGACGTACCATATGCTACTTACAGATGTGGGACCAGAGAGGCCTGTGGGACTAGCTCCCGAGGCATGGAGGGATCCACAAGGTATCAGAGAGCTGGCCTTGGTGCCCCCAGCTAGCAGTTCAGTGGAGGAGGTAGCCTGTAACCTTGAGGGCCTGACGCACGGGATCCCGGATTATAGAGGGATCAAAGAGGTCCCAATAGAGTACTAGATACATACGGTCAGAGTGATACCTAGGGTGCATAGACTCTTGAGATGAGTTGCACGAGCAGTGGTTTGCTATAGAGAGCATAACCCACCGCAGTAGATGCCTAGGCTTTACTTTCTGCTGATTTTTTAAGAGACATGTGTCTCGGATGTATTGGATACAGACTCTATTTTTTGACATATACACTTATTTTTTGAGTGCCTCGGTGCGCCACACGATATATATATATATAGATATATATATATATATATATATATATATATATATATATATTATATATATATATTATATATATATATATATATACATGCTATCTTATGGTTCATTATTGTGTCTAAATGCTTTTGATGTTTGATTACATGTTGCATAAATCTTTGTCTAATACATGATTTGCTAATGCATCAGTTAATGTGTTTAATCTTCTTGGAATGTGTTGATATGTAATAAAATCAAAATTTATTTCCAACAATTTAACATGTAAATACAACCTTAGAATCTGATGATCTATGACGGAATAACGCCCGTTAAGTTGGTGGACAACAAGTTGAGAATCTAGATTCACAACCAATGCACGAACATCGAGGTTAATAGCCTCGGTCAGTAATTCAATGACAGCGTTATATTCAGTGACATTGTTTGTGGTACAACCCAGACAAGCGCCTTGAAGGTCTACTAACTCACCGTGAGGATCAAAGATCACCCATGCCGCAGAGGAGAGGTTCCTGGTACTACGGAAAGCACCATTAGCGAAACCATCGTAAGGTGTGGCAAACATCTGCAAAAAATAAAAAAGACACAATAAGCGGCAATTATGCCTACACACCAAGCCATACAAGCAAACACACACTGAAAACACACATGCTGAAAACACATGTATGTACAAATCAGTTGCACAAGATTCATGCATAACATTTCTTGAGATAAAGCCCATTTCGGGGCTTATCTGGAGGATTCCCTTCGTAATCGATCAGCTCATAGGTCCCTTTATGCAAAACCCGCTTCACAATGTAAGGCCCATGCCACATAGGATCGAATTTGCCTACACCTAGCTTATCATTCGCTTGATCATAGAACAGGACTAGGTCTCCTAAAGCAAAAGAACGAGGATGAACAGTTTGGTCGAAGTGAGTTTTCACTCTCTTCTTCTACGCTTCAATGACTAGAGAGGCTAGTCGACGAGTCTCATCTAACCGCTCTAGGTAAAGAAGACGTTCTTCTACCGGAGTAGTGTTCGGGAGCAATTTGATGGCTAATTTAACCGAAGGGATCTCACACTCAATCGGAAGGGTAGCCTCCATACCGTAAACCAATTGGAACGGGGTGAAACCGGTGGCATCCTTCATGGAAGTTCGATAGGCCCATAAAGCATAAAACAACATTAGATGCCAGTTGGACTTGTGCTTGCCAATGGTGCGTTGAAGCATCCTGACCAAAACGTTGTTGACAACTTCTACGTGGCCATTAGCCTGAGGATAATACGACGTTGAACTATCATGCCGCCATCCCAACTGGGTTGTTAACTCAGTCATCATATGATTACGGAAATGAGAACCGTGATCAGTGACGATCGCCTGAGGGACTCTGAAACGTGAAATGACATGATTACATAAAAATTGTGCCACTGTCTTACTGTCATTAGAGAGCGTAGGCATCGCCTCGGCCCATTTCGTGAAATAATCAACGACAACGATGATATACTGTTATCGAGAAATCTAGTGTCCATTCAGAGCTTCTAGTCCCACTAAGACGGGTAGCTATCTTAGAAACAAACAAACTAAAGTTACTTGTGTTTTACTTTATGAGAAGTAGATGAGAGAGAAGTAGAGAGTACCAACCTCAATCTTTCACTTGGCTCCTTACTTGTTTCCTCTCCCCTTTGATAGATATTTTCCGCTCCTTCCTTGCTTACCCCACTTCGAAGAGCACCTGTAAAGTCAAAGCAACATGATACCATCAAAGCACAAAGATCTACAATCATAAGCAATATAGGACTAGATATCTATTGACCACACAAATGCATATATTAACTCAAACATACAAGAATGTGGAGGAAAACTCAAATAGCTTTATTGATAGAAAGAGTAGAAGAGAGGATTACAACCCATTGATCTGACCCAGCGTCATCCTCCCAGCATGAAAGCCCTTTTTCACCTCATGGAAAGCTTAGATCACCCAACACTATGATGTTCCACAAAGAAACTAACAGCACTTCCTTACAAAATACAAGATTCCAGCCCCTGGATCTCTGGAATGAGGGATCCATATATAGATGTTTGCAGGGGGGTGAGTCAGCTTCTTGGATTTTGATTAGTGTCCTCTCTCTGATAGTTCTTGGTTCCACTTGGAGATTCATGATCTCTTACTCATCCCTGGCGAATTCAGAGAGGCAAGTGTCACAGGAGAAGTTTCTGGAAGATTCCATGATCATCCACCTTGCAAACTGTCTCTGCCATTTGTCTACTCTCACCCATTGCACCCTACAGAAGGGCTTTTCAGTATGTATTGCACTTTTTGCATGTGGCAGGTGAGATGCATCGCACCCTTAGCACTGAGCAGTCTGTATGGTCCAGTTTTGACAAATTCTGAGTAGTTTTCCATGGAGAACTTTTGGGAGATGATGTAATCAGCTGACCTTGTTCCTTTAGGGTGTGAAACAACACTTTTAGGGACTCAGAAACCCTTGGTTTATAGACATATATGATTGGGTTGCAGTGCCCAAATATGTCTATAACATATACCCATGCCCCCCAGCCGAGCGATGTTTACAGGTCATATAACCATTGCCCCATTTGGAAAAAGGGCCAACGGTAATAACAGGGTGACAAGGAGCAGGAGGCGCAAGCATCTTCCATTGGTAGATTTGGCACGCATGACAAGATTGGACGGCAAGAATGCAGTCCTTGAAGATAAACGGCCAAAAATAACCAGCATGGAGGATCTTCTGAGCAGTAGCATATCTGGACATATGACCACCACAGGCGCCAGAGTGGTAGTCATTCAAGACTCGTTCGGCTTCCTTGAACATCAGAAAACAATGGAGAACAGAGTCAACGCAGGTACAGGGTGTCCCCGATAATGCGATAGGGTTGAGAGTGATGGCGAATATGTTGCCGAGCATCCTTAGATAAATCAGGACGAAAGGAGGAAGTTTGAAGGTAGACAATAATATCCCCGTACCATGGGTCGAGGGTGCTAATCAAGAACAAAGATTCATCCAGAATATGGTCCTCGGATCGAGAGGGAGTGGATGCGGATGGTAGGGATCAGAGAAACTCAGCGAAAACGAGGGATTTCTGTTATAGCTCTGATACCACTTGTTATAGCTCTGATATGAAAATATAAGACAATGCAAATAAACACAGAAACAATAAGATAGAAATAGATAGAAATGCTTCTTTATTGATCAAACCCTTAAGGTAGGGCAACACCATATATTCACTCCTTAAGGAAGGAGAACACTCCACAAGCCATATGTTTGTTCATACAATATTCCTTGACATCTCTCAATGGGGAGTCTCTAGCCCCTATATAGGCCTCATACATACAATATCATGGGTCAATACCATGGTTCCCACAATACCATCTATCTAATACCATAGGCCGATTACATTATTACTAACTACTTGTGGTCCCTTACATGATACGGGTTAACCACCTTATTTATTACTATGGCCCATCCCATTATTACATTATTCCCTTGGGTACCTCCCTTTGTACCCCATATTATCCCCCTAGGTATATAACAATTTCTTAGACTTGGCTGTGGTGAACTCCAAGTCAAACTCTTGAAGGATGACAATCCATTTTGAGTACTTGCTCCCCAGTAACTGACGTGACAAGATGTACGTCATTGGGTTGCAATCAGAAATCACCGTCGTGGTGCGCAACAATATATAGTGATGGAAACGTTGGACGGCATGAATGGCGGCCAAGGCCAACATCTCAACATAGGCATATCGAGTTTCCGTATCGAGTCGATTGTGGCTGAGATAATAGACAATGTGCTCAGTACCATCATCGTCGTCTTGGACCAGAACCATGCTGATAGTGCCATCAGCGATGGCTAAATAAAGAGTATAGTCACAGTGATAATTAGGCAGACGTAACAACGGAGCATAAACAAGGAGCGCCTTGAGCTGCTCGAATGACTCTTGTGCAACAGTATCCCAGATAAAAGGGGTATCCCATTTTAATAACCATGTGTAGCCTTTGGCCACTTCAACATAGTTTAGAATAAAACGACATGGAAAATTTGCTTTACCTTGCAAACTCTGCAATTGTTGTAAAGAAGTAGGGGGACGAAGATTCAAGATGGCTTCAACCTTAAGGGGATCTAGGCAGATGCGGTCTTTGGAGACGATAAAACCAAGAAGTCTATCAGATTCAATGCAAAAGACACATTTATGCAGACTAAGGCGAATAAAATATTGTCGACAGTGAAGAAAGATTTCACGAAGGTATTTTGGATGGTCTGGGTGCTTTGCTGAATGAGCCAGAAGGTCATCCAGGTAAGGCTATAAAATGTGCCGAATATCATGAAACGCATAAGACATTGCACATTGGAAGGTAGCACCAGCATTTTTTAGGCCAAAAGGAAGTTTCTTATAGGAAAAAGTACCCCATGTACAGATGAAGGCGGTTTTGTGTTGATCTGCGAGCAATATATTGATCTGGTTGTAACCAGAGAAACCATCCATAAATGAACAAATCTCACTCCCCGCACACTCATCAATGAGCTGGTCAATGAAAGGTATAGGGTAGTTATCTTTGGGACAGGCATGATTAATGTCACGATAATCAACACATACCCTAATAGTGCCATATTTCTTGATCACAAGGATAATATTAGAAAGCCAATATGTAAATAAAACCAGCTTTAAGAAGCTTTTCAACCTCCGCTTTGATAGCTGCAACCTTTTGGGGGTGCATGGGGCGTAAACGTTGTAGAACAGGTTTAGCACCCGGATACGTAGGTATTTCATGCACCACAATGCTAGGATCGATGCCTGGCATCTCTTCATACGACCAAGCAAAAACATCACGAAATTCTCAAAAAAGATCAGTATAAAGTTGAATCTCCTCCAGAGTACAGGTTACTCCGACGTGGATGTGCTCGACAACCCCTAGATTAATAGAGATGTCAATAGGTTGAGTTTGCATAATGTTCCCCATATTGCCCTCAGAGAAAACTTCATGGATTTGAATAGGTGTTTGAAGGGGTTGGGACGGGACATAGGAAGCAAACTACTCAAGAAAAGTAAGCATAGCCCCATGGGTAGGGAGAAACGTGGAACGATGGTGATGATCAGACCAAGGGGGTTGCTCAGAAGACATAGTCTCGATAATTGCTTCATCTGAAGGAAAGACTTCCTGTAAGGGATCCAAAGAAGTGCCATCTCCAAGCCAAGGGGATTGGACGTACGATTCGAGAGCCCTACTTGAAGAAGTAGGTTCAAGAAATGAAGCCGATGCAGAAACAATTTTGACGTAGTTGAGCTTGGCAGGACTCAACGGCATGACATCACCCCATAATCCTATTTGATCAGCGAGAGGAAGAACCCACGGATCAGAATGAACAAAAATCATATTGATGGGAGTGATGTTTAGAGGTGGGAGTGAAAAAACACCCATGAGGGCAGGATTTTTAAAAAGTCCAACACCCACACTCTCATACGGAACGGAGGTATGCTCCACGAAAGACACGTTGCCATCGGAAGAAGAGGAGGCAAAGAAGCATAGCTTGTCTACTGTGACAATCTTCCCTTAATGGGGAAAATGAAGGACATGAAATAGAGATGAGGCCATGGCTCCGCATGGCATAGGTCCAGCTTCTTCCTAAGAGGAGGTTGTAAGTCAAATTGGCATCAACAACTTTGACCTCAACTTCGACCGTCTTCCCTTCTAGAGTAATAGGCAGACGTGGGAGTATATCGTAAGGACAAAAATCTCTCCCATCAAAGGCTTTCAAGGTATTGGGAGATTGGCTCAGGGTTGGAGAACCAATAGCCTTCCAACAAGCAACAGACATGATGCAAGTAGAAGCACCTTCATTAATAACAGTACAGTGAATAGTCTTAGAATTGATGATGACTTGAATAAGGAAGGCTATTTGGTGAGGCAGTCTCGGTACATGATTTTCAAGGTCAAAAGTGATCAAATCTGAGTCAGTCGGGTCAATGCCACCGATGGCCGATAGCAATGACTTCCTCTGGGAGGGACAGCTCTAGAGGACTTCTAATGCGGACATAGCCGAAGGATCTTGGGCTAACTCCTCAACGATGCTATAATGTTGAGCAGCATGAGCATTAGAGTTGTAAGAAAACTTCCGAAGCACTCCTTTAGGAGGAGGTCGAATGACCGACTCAGTACTAAGTCGCTCGATATGGAGCAGACCTGAACTAGACGGAGGAGCACTAGAGGGAACCTTAGTTTCCTTCTCGGTGGGCAAAGGATACTCTTTTGACTGTGTATTGATATGGATGGGAATTGTCCCAGCCATAAAAACTTGAGAGCCAATGGGGGAAGAGGATTGAGATGGATCAGCCACCATTTGAGTCTGCTGCAAGGGAAAAGGCTCTTTAAGCACAGCAGGAGTCGTAGGGGCACCTTTTAACAAACAACTAACCTCAGAACACCTTGGGTACTCTTTATTATAGTGATCCTCGTCATAAATAAGACAAGGGTACTTAGGTTTGCGCTTGGTACCTTCCTCGGCCGGAGGCATAGGGGGATCCTACTTAGGTTGATCGGCTTTATTTTTCCTTTTCCCTTCTTCTTATATTTCAAGGTTTTTTTCGCCGAGGTGGACTGAACGGCGTTAACCTCAGAAGTCTTACCAGAATTGGTTGAAGCCTGGGAATCATTTTCATTTGGAGCATTAGATTTTTGATTCGCAGGGTTGGCAGGAGCTTTTCAAGAGGATGTGTTAACGGAACCTATGACACCATCAACAGATGGTGTTAACAGAACTTGGGAAGTTCCAGGTGACAGAGCGTCTGGAAAATAATCATATAATGTACCAAACTGGGAGTAAACCAAGTCAAGATATTGAGCACGCGCAATGGCCTGCTCTTCAGTTACACATGCCCCCATAGCAATGTCTTGGGCTATCGGACCGACGAACAAAGTTGTGAACCAGTCAATCAGAATCTGGTCGGGTATCTAGAACTTAATTAAACAACAACGACGTCTCCATTTATAGATGCGATCAAAGATATGTGTAGCCGTGTTCTATTTCAAATATGTCAGGAGGTGTGTGCCTATTTCATATCGAATCGGCAACTGAAAATGAGTTAAAAATGCCATAGCCAGCGAGTTAAAATCCTGAAAAGTTCCACGAGCTAACTCAATATACCATTTTGCAGTGGAGCCAGTGAGAGTTCCTTGGAATAAGCGGAGCCGAATTGAATCATCAAGCCATGAATTCGATGAACACCATAGATGATAGGTAATGACATGAGCTTGGGGATCCTCTCCAACCCTACCGTCGAATTTGGGACAATCACCGGGAATCTTAGTCAGAACCAGGGGCCAATACAGATTATGAAGGATAGGATCATTGGTCAGTTTGGACACATCCGGTAATTCCAACGTCGCCAAAAAGGGTAATTGAGGGTTGAAGGACATCTGAGGCTGCGGGTAAGAAACAGCACCAGAGTTCCATCTAATTCCCAGTTGCCCCCATTGATTTTGTCCAGACAGATTTGGCCTCTAAGGGTTTTGTCCGTAGGGATTTTGTCCATAGGGGTTATAGCTGTAACTCGACGTTTGACCCTAGATTTGACCCCCTGCATTCCACCGATTACCAACCTCACTCATAGGAGCAACATATGGTTGCTAAAAATTTTGATAAGGGTTAACCTGTGGTTGTTGATATTTTTGGTATGGGGCAAATTTTTGAGTTTGCCCTTAGGGCTGTTGGAAACCATAAAGCAGCTGGGCTCCAAACTGTGCCTGGGGGCCAAGCTGCATTTGATGAGTAGGTTTGGTTTAGGGCCCAACTTGAGTTTGAAGACTGGATGGGGTCTGGAGCCCAGGCTGGGGCTGAAGACTGGGTGGAGCTTGAGAAGCAATGAGCGTTTGAGTGCTCGGTTGAGCAGGCCCAAATGGATGTCCTTGGGAGAACTAAGACTGAGCCATCTGGCTAGAAGGTTAACCTGGTTGAGGTTGAAGTTGACCTATTTTCCCAGAAGGTTGAGCTTATTGGGCATTGGGTTGACCTTGCACAACCGAGGGTTGCCTTGACTGACCAGATGGTTGAGCAAACTGGACAATCGGTTGGGCTTGTTGAATTTGAGGCTGACCAATTTGTCCAGAGGATTGATTAGGCTGAATAGTCGGTTGGCCTTATTGAACGTGAGGCTGACCGACTTGCCTAGAAGGGTAGCCTTGCTGGATACCGGGTTGGCCTTGTTGCACATAAGGTTGTCCCAGGTTACTAGAAGGTTGCTCGAAGTATGTAAAAGATGAACCACTGAAGGCCAAAGGTTGTCCCTGGAAGGGTTGTCCTTGTGGGCCGACAGGTTTCCCTGGATAAGGTTGACCATAATACGACTATCTGTGAGGCGGCTGACCTTGATAGGGTGGTCCTTGAACACTTGAAGGTTGTGCTTGGCCACCATGATAAGTGTTAGTACCCCAAGCAACAAATAACGGAACTGAGACCTCAACCGCAGGTTGAGGTGGCATAGATCCAGGGTGATAAATATGAGTTCCTCGAGAATCATAATAATGAAACAGATTTTGTGGATCTGGATTTTGAAGAGCTTGGAAATATTTATCATAAGCCCCCCTGCTGGAATGGAACAAGAAGAAGGTGGGGCAATCAGGGTAGGATTAACAACTCCAGATGCGGATGCCGACGAACCACTATTTGTAGGACTAGCTGAAGGTCTAGCAACAGTGGTCACCACTGAAGATGCAGTGACAACATTGACAACAGGAGTTGAATAAGCCACACAAACAATTGGAATAGTCAGAACAGATGTGATAGTCACATTGTGAATCTGAGGCGTAAAAGGCTTCGAAGTCGGAGTGACGGTACGAGACCACATGGAATTCGTAAGGGGGGATCTAGAACCCATGATATCCGCCAAAGAATTATAGCGTAAAGGCAACGAGATACCAAGAGAGGTGACATGGAAGGGTGAAGTTTCCATATATATAGGGATTTCACCTACCGCCATAAAGGTTTCTTCACCAGAGACGAGATTCGTCTCATCCATATCGAAGGAAGACATCAAGACTGAAACACCAGGAAGAGTAACGGGAAAGCCTTCTTCATAAGGCTCCCAAATGGGGTTCCAATGAATATCGTAAGACTCGTCCTCTGTAGCACGAGAGTTAAGCGATTGAATACCGGAATAACAGGAAGAGTATCACTAACAATCGGTACCTTAGAAGTGACAAAAGATGGAGATCCTTGGTCACTTGGAACGGGGGATGGGATCGGTGATTCCGTCGGGATGATTTAACTCAAACACCCTAGGGAAAACTAACGAGTAAGGAAGTTAACCCTACGCAAACTAAAACGCAAACAAGATCTAACAAGGTAAATGTGAACGTGGCTGAATAAATTTTAAGACACAGGAATAGAACTTGACCTTTTCATCTTTAGAGAGTCGAGAAAAGGATGAAAAGATGACTCTAGTCACCTTCAAATATTTAATGAGCCTGAAAGGACAAGTGATCAGAAGGACCTTTTCTTTTAAGGAGTCCGAAAAGGAATGAAAGTGACTACTCTGGAGAACTAGGCAAAAGGTTTACCAAACAACCCGTAAAACTACATATACACCTTGGCAATCATATGAAAACCAAGGACTTTCCGTACATCAATCAATCTTCCCGAATGTTGTGTTTGGTGCATTATGGTTTGTAAGGCGATAGAAATGGCTTCCTAAGGATATAGGATGATAACCTAGTGGGGTCTCCCAACGTATACTCGACGGTACTGGGAGTGAAAATTCGTACTAGAAGCTATTGAGTCATAGAAGGAGGAATCACCCAACCTTAAGTGAAAGCAATAGTGACTAGGTTTAACAATGCTGGAGCACGTCTCTAGCCTAGACCACTAAATAGTGTGTGTTATGTTCGAATGCATTGTTAGGTTCATTCAATTCATTTTAGATTTTATCTTGAATTATGTTTCAATTTCCAGGCCTTACTGTATGTATATCAAAACCTAGGATGCAGCTAGAATGAGTAAAGCATCTTTCACTTCGATGAACTCCTACTTACAGGAAGGTAGAGAGATCATTCCCAGACCAAGACAAAACCAAGATTAGAAAATGCAATCACTAAGAGACACAATGCATAAACACATCAATTCCTACAGTGCATCGATAATACAAATGACAGATTCAAAGTTGGCCTTCCAATTTCTCAAACATGAAAACTTGAAATCAAAATGTACTTTCACTTTCGTATACTAAATGAATGCAATATTTTGATTTTGATAGATTTGAATTCTAAAGAAACAAACAAGCAAGCGTGAACTAATTGACCCAAATAATTGTAATTTTTTTCTGGTAGTGAAAAAAAATCAAATCAATATCAAAATTGGTTCAATAATTAACACTAAGCATCAACCAGCAAGAAACAAGCAATGGAAAAAATCCCAAGCAAACCAACAAGACAGCTGCGGACGAACCTTGGGCAGACAAGCAACCAAGCCAAATAATCCAAAACTTAAAAATCTAGGCCACAAAGTCAAAAACGCAAGATTCACTCGATGAAGCCAAAAAGTAAGCACCTTAACCAAAAGCAATTAAAACAAACTAATAGGCAAGAGAGAGACAACAAGGGATTAACCAAACTAGCAAATTTAGGAGGTAAAATTGAAAAAAAATTAGTTCTACAGGAATTGTTGAGGGCGTAACACCAACAACTAGGGATGATCAGCCACTTGCCGTAGCAACAAAGCAACGCCGTCGAAAGATACACGTCTCTTACGTGTCAGGCCGATTTCAGGAATCGTCGCGACTGTACGATAAGATTCAGCGACGCACAGACTTTTAAAACAGAGACAAGGCGATGTCGGCGTGACTGTTTAGATTCTTTCAGCGACGAACTTAAAAACAATGAAAGATGAATGAAAACTCCCAAACAGAGACCAGTCTATCCTCATAGGAAATAAAGGGACTTCCCATATTGACCCAGGTAACCCAAAATACTGATGGTTCAACCCCAAAATTCAAGAGACACTAACTCAAAATCAAACAAAAGAAAACAAGAGAAACAACATAGGAAGGACTCCCCAGTGGAGTCACCAACTTGTGATGCAGGAAAGTGTTCCCTCTGCGGATAGAGGCAACCCCTCTAGCCCTAGAATGGGTCTAGTCACAACAAAGATAAAACAACAATTGGTTTCCTTAAACAGTCATCGTTGGAGGCCTACCTCAAACTAGTGGTTGATGAAGTTCCGTTGCGCTGCTCCAGCTTCTGTTTCCTTCTCCTTAATGAGCAATCAACCTGAAACAACACAAGAAAACAACAAAGCACGTGACCGAGAACAACAATGATCTATTTACTCATAAAGTCAAGAAATCATGAGCTATCAAGTAAATTACATACAAGACATAGGAAATCATCATTGATTGTATTAATAATGAATCAAGAGCAAAGCTTACAACCAAGTATTGACGTCGCAAGTCTTCTCGGAGGGTCCAGCCAGTATGTTTCTCAAGCATTCACTCTTCAAGGATGAATCTCCCAACATATAATATCTCTCTCTCACTCATAAGATTTAATACAAAGTTAAGGGCACTCCACAACCTCTCACAAGCTATTAACAATCCCACACCAACTATCTATCAAACTCAAAAGCACTAGCAGCACTGCCCAACCAAAAGAACTAACAAATCATAGCAAAGGTGAGAGCTTTTATAGGAGAAGGAGTCTCCATGAAATGAGGGAGAAAGAGCTCATCCTCAAGGAAGGTAGCACAAAAGAGGGAACTACCCTTCCAGAGGGGGAAGGGCGACCCAAACTGACCCAACAACTAGGTCTAGAGACATCTAGAAGGTCGACTGTTGGAACAAATTTGCCCAATCTCGATCGTCGCTAGCCGTAAACTAAGTCTCCGCAATGGCATCGCTAGGGGGCAATGCACGCAGACCCATTTTCGCCCCATATAGCTCATAACCTCGCGTCGGTTCTAGAAATCCAACCGTGGTGGGAAACAGATGTACACTTGCGACGGAGTCATGATGAGACCGTTATTGACATGGGATCATCACGTATATTAAGTATTTACTCACGACAAGGCAGAAACTTAGGGAATGAGGGTCAATTTGCAGCATTATATAGCATTTGTTTAATCTCCTTAGATCAATGGGAAGATATGAAAATGTTTATTTGACACATGCCACAGCAGAGGAACTGAGATGAGGAGAGTGACAAATTACTGTGTAACAGGGTCACTTCAGGATCTTTGGCTCATCAATATATTTCCATGTGACAAAGGATACATGGAAGAAGCTTTAGCTGACAACAGAGTTGGGGATATTTGTGGGGTACACTGATACACTTCGCAACTATCAAGTGTACTTGCCTACTAGTCGGAGGACAGTGGTTCGCAGAGATCTCAAGTTTGATGAATAAAAGGCCATGCGAGTTTCCCTTCAGAGGGAGCTCTAACTACAGGCTATGGAGGAACTGTTGGTTCCTAAGGAGGAGAGGAGCATCAGACTGATGCAGAGCAGCCACATGCAGAGGTTCCAAGAGTGGAGGCATCCACTCAAGCAGAGTCTTCCAGAGATGGACAGAAGTGCATAAGAGAAGCTGACAAATTGTTGGAGGATGCTAGAGCACCATCTTCTCAGCATAGACAGAGGAGGTCACCTGAGAGGTACATTGGATACATTGCCCTTGCTGGGGAATGTGTTGAGACCGAGCTATCTTCCTTTGAGGAAGCAATGCAACAGCTGATTTGGGTTGATGCTATGGTGGAGGAGTATGACTCCATAGTTTGTAACAGTGTTTGGGACATGGTTCCGAGACCAGAGAACAAGTCAGTTGTGAGTTCCCATTGAATTTACAAGGTAAAGCAAGCTGTTGATGGTATTTTGGAGAAGCATAAGGCGATATTTGTTGCCCGTGGCTTTTCACAGATCGAGAGGTTGCTAGAGTATATTTTGACAGAGGAGCAAGATGCTGACATTTTGACAAAGGCATTGTCAAAGTGTAAATTCGAGTTCCATAGAGACAGGATTGGGGTGGCAAATAATCCCTTTCTTGTTGAGAGGGAGTGTTGAAATATGGCAACAAGAATATTCCAGTTTTATTTGTCCTTGAATTAAATTGTGAATTAAAATCAAATTTAGTCTTAACAGCTACTTGGAAATAATAAATTAACTTATTTCAAATAAATTAGTTGGAGAAATTCAAGTTAAAAGTCTTTTTGAAGTCATGCAAGAGTTATCCCTTAAATTAAGGAGATAAGATTGAGTTATATTTGAGTTGTAATTAGTTAACTCAATTTACTGAGTTAAGTCCAGTTAAGTTAGCTTCAGACTGTTTGAGGAACTAATAGTGAGTTAACAGTTAGTTGATGCATTAATGCACTCAACTAGTGCTACTCCAGTTAACTGAAGATTCCCTCATCAGAAACTCATGCATGTCTATTATGAGAAAGACCCAGTGGAGATTAATGTTCAAGGACAGTGTAATATCAGTTGCATGTGTTTTCTCATGGAGAAAACTCATGCATGCGGTCAAGGATTTATCCTTGAGATTGCGCAGTTTTGGAGAGTTGGTTTTCCACTTGGTAATAGGCAAATCATCCACAAGGAACATCGCAAGGAAATAGGAGCTTGGAGGGCAGAGAGGAAGGCTCGAGAGAAGCCAAGATTGCTTGTGAGCATCTGTGAGGATTGTATTGAGAGCTGGCTAGCTGTGAGAGCTAAGGCTTTGTATAATTCCTATGTATTTCCACCATGTATGATAATACAA